>CM068313.1:52846274-52858774 GCA_034766995.1 Acanthacorydalis orientalis
TAAGATCTTTATTTAAATAGACCAAAAACATTTTAAATCTTTATTTAAATTTACGGGTGCAAAGACTTCCTAAATGATATAAATTTTGTCCCAGAACTTGTAATTCTTCTTGGTTATAAACCTATTCTACTTAAACTTCTTGGCTAATACACATTTTCACATATGGACGACAATAAAGTGATGAAACACAAAGCACGATTTAAATTTTCATGAATATTTGTTATTGTTCAAATCACAATTCTTGTTCCGGTTTAGATATGTGTGTGTGTGCGGTTGTTACAAAAGAGTTTTGAATTTATTACAAATGCCTGATGCTTATGTATAATAAAGTTAGAATTGTATTAATGAACGTATTTTTTTTCATTTCAGTTAATTTGCAATACTTTTACTTTAAATTGCACTGATTAACTGTATTTATCCAAAGACTGATGAATTGTGAATATTTTTTAATTATTAATATTTATTTTCATTTCTTTTTTTTATTTTTAATATATGGTATTTTTTAACTTTCATTTCGGAAGATTATATATATATATATATAGTAAAACATTAATTCAATGTTTAAATTTATATCAAATTATGAGGTTTTATATACCATATCAGCTTTTAAATACATATTTTTATAGATAAGAGAAATAAAAAATATTTTTTCCTGTATAAATCAATATTAGATATTTATTTCTTACTGGATTTTAAATGTTATAACAATTCCGTTTTTGTGTACAAAATATATTTTAAAACAATATTTGATGTTAACAGTTCTGTGCTTTATTATACAGGTGATTCAATTTAGGCTTCCACATGAAAGTACTGAAAAAACACAAAAATGAAAAAGTCATGTTATTTTTAGTATTTTGAATTAAATTGAACTAAAATACCAAATAAAAAAATAACTTTTGCTTTTTTAATTTTTGTGTTTTTTTAATAATTTCATGTGGAAGCCTAAATTGAATCACACTATCTTTCTATATATATATATATATATATATATATATATATATATATATATATATATATATATATGTGTGTGTGTGTGTTTGTGTATTCTTTTCATTAATAGTGTGAAAAAAATACTAAGGAGAGGAAATGGTGTCATTATGTATTTATAACAAACAAAAAAAATTTTTTATGTTCTCTGATTTAAATGTAATTATAAATGTATTCCGTGTTAAACATGTATTTCATAAATAAAATTTCATTTTTTTATCTTTTTAGTAATTTACATAAGTATTATGCATAACTAAAAAAAATATGATTTAGTTTTTTTTATGTATTAATTAATTTTTGTATGGAAAAAAATAAATTAGAATTATGTAAAGGTGTTATTAGATACAAACTGTGAACAAACCGTTTTGTCTGAGTGTGTATATATTAAAAGTACGTTTACACGACATATATGTATGTTCTAAATTAAATCTATGTATTGTACTTGTATATGTAAGTACTGGGCTAACTTTTATGATAGAAATTTTTTTACTGTTTTGTTTAAAATATTATTCGCATTGATTGATAAATTTTAACGAAAGTATTGTTTTTTTTTGGTATTTGTATTTACTTTTATCTTACTATTTATGTCTTGTATAGTTAACAATTTTATTTTTTTGCATATATGTATACACATTTAAACTGATCCTATTATGAAGTAAAAAGTATATAATAAAATAAGTATTGAAATTGTATATGTAATATTTTTTAAGAGTTTGTTAGTTAACAAGTAAATATATTTATACAGATAAGTCTGAATAAATCATTCTATATATATATATATATATATATATATATATATATATATTTATATATATATATATATATATATATATATATATGAATATATAAGAATAATATATTTAACATTATTATATGAAATATTTAAAATATTATACATTATCAGTTTACCTACTATTTTACCTTTATAACTTTTAACCACGCAGCAAATATTAGCATGTATTGGTGAAAATCGATTAGAAAGACAGGAAGGAATAAAATCAACTCGAATTTGTTTTTCATTAGTAAATACGAGTGACATCACTCGTTTCACATAACTGGACGACAGATGAGATTATATTGATCAATATTAAACGACGAATTTCTTTCTTATCATTGACAGTATACATATGGGGATTTAATGGTACATATGGACATATGAACTTAATTGTAAATTGTACGATTAAATATGTACGGATAAAAATGTGTGAAAACTGTATATTTTAATTATTCATATATATGTACTTCTACTCCTTGGATTTTTTTTTATAAATTATGGTATAAAAAATGAAAGGTGTGGGGAATTTTGATCGGTTATCAATATAAACTTGTATTCGTAGAATGTAGCAAATTCATTTATTTGTTTAACAGGAGTAAAATATTAGAGTTTAATTTAGTTTTTTTTTTAATAATAAGACATATTTTGCAAGTAATATGAAAAAAAATACGAATACTCGTATGTATATATATATATATAATATTCATAATAATGTTTCAAACGGATTTAGTACAATAAAATGTAGAAATTTCGTTAAGAATGATTTATATACATTGTTCTGTTACTAATTATAATGTTCCTTTTGTACATAAACTTTTTGTAAGCTAATTTAATTTGAAATTCTGTTTAGATTTAATACACTTGAATGAGAAAATGTTGATTGGTATATAAGTGCGTGTGTTCAAATTGTTTGTGCGTGTTTATGTAATAAAAATACACCTGTGAAAAAACAGAACTAGACTAAACAACTTTCTTTTCAGAGTAACTTAACGTTTTTATTATTCTTTAAGCTAAAATCAGAACATTATTAAGGGAAAAATATAAACGTTAAAAAAGATAGAAAAACTGTTGATGTTGAGTTTTAATATTCTTGCTATAAATTTAATTTATAAATTTTGATTTTTAATTGAACACTGTGTGTGTTCTATGTTACGCATATATTAATGATAATAACATTTCTTGAGTGTTAGTTATTTAGATTTATATAGCCGGTATATATAATTCAAATGATTGTTATGCATATTTTATTCATACATCTATCTAACTATATATATAATATATATATATATATATATATATATATATATCTATTTATGTAATATATATATATATATAATACATATGTGAGTGCTATATATTTATGATTTGGTGGAGACCTGTATTATTTATATATGAATAATACTAAATTAATAATCTAAACCTATTATTAAATTGGTGTTAATCTATATTTTTATAATTTTATTCTATATAAGATTGAAAATTATAATGTAAACTGATCTACCATAAAATATAAACTAGTTATTATATATATATATATATATATATATATATATATATATATATATATATTACGTAGGACGATATTCGTAAAATTATATCAGTACAACTAAACATTGACCAAATAATTGAGAATTTGAACCTGACCAGCAGGTTGACCTATGAGATGATCTACATCACGTTTTGCCGCAAAAACGATTGCTTGTAAAGATAACCAACGGTTGAAGCAGATGTAACATGAAAATATTTATGAAAATAATGAATAATGTATAAGAACAGTTTTTATGAAGTTATAACGTTTTGAAGACTTGTATTATAGTTGGTATTAAAAATAATTGGATATTTTTAATAAAAATAAAAAGTATTTAATTACTTATCACAAATAAATACATGAATTACTTTAATTATATATAAAACTGATATATATATATATATATATATATATGTTATAGTCAAAATTATCCACTACAAATAAAAATTTCGTGACGTTAACTAATTTATTTGGAACGCGGTATCTATGGTACCCAAATATATTTATTTCTTTTTTATCTCTATATATAAAATAAAAATTACCCACAAAAATAATCCGGTTTTTCAAAACTCTTTCTGCCAGTACTCCAGCTCCTAAACTTACTCAATACTTTGTATTGTCAAAACCACATTCCTGCCAAAACCGACTTAAAAGCCATTTGCTAAGATCCCGGATCCTAACTTTAGTACCATTTCAGGGTACAGCTCCTCGGTGTTGTAATTTTAATTTAAAACAATAAAATTCTTTTCGCAAAAAATAAAAAAAAACCAATGACGTCGACTTATTTATTTGGGACGAGACTTTGATACTCAGATATGTTTATTGTTTCATTCGTTTACATGTACGTGCTTACGATTGAAAAGTGGGCGCGAGAGTAAGCTTGGGGGTTGACCGCGTAGTAATCTTAGGGGTTGACGAGCAAAGCAAGTAGGGAGTGGGGTCCCTTAGTGTATATATATATCTGAAAACAACTACATCTCCAAGATACACATACATTTATCTAGCATACTTCTCATATTAAATGTTTTCAATTGATTAAGCGTTTTTCGTTTTAATTATTGAATTAATTTTAATAAGAAAATCAGTCGTTAAATAAATGAATTAAACAGTGTGATTCGATTATTTAATCGATAAAACATCAGAAGAATAAATAATGGTAAATAAGTAAAGTATGTTTGGAATGTTCCGTTAAATTTTTTTCACTAAAAATATGTGTACTTTTAAAATTTAACGATTAACAGTTAAAGAAAATTCAATATCTTTTATTTGAAAATAATGATTTTGAAATTAATTTTAATAATATTTTCAGGTTCATAAATAATTTTTTTCAACCCAAAAATTATTACAAAATTTCTGTGCGCTTTATGTGGTGAAAACATAATTTATTTGTGAAAGTGAAATAAGCCATAGTGTTGGAACTGCTTTGTGATGATTTTCATAATTTTCCCCTATGAGATTGACTTTCTTTTAATGAAATACCTATTAGTATTCTATTATATTTCGATCTTTCTCTCTTTGTCTATCTCACTCTCTTTATAACTATATATATATATATATATATATATATATATATATATATATATATATATATATATATATATATATATATATATATATATATATATATATATAGATTATGCTGAAGTACAGTAAGATACTAATGTATTATTGAAAATTATAGAAATTATTCCGTTCATGTTATTTAGTAAAAGTATAGAGTTTTTTCAATTATAAATCAGACAAAAGAATGTATCAAGTAATTGGTTGTTCAAATCCTTTCGAATAATATCCGTGTTTAACATTGACGAAAAGTTTAAATTCTTCGAAGAACTTTTATAATTATTTTGGAATTATTACAACAATTATTATATTTAATATTTTAATTTATTTAAAAGATATACATTTTAAATCTTCCTAAAAATAATTTATTATATTTAAATCAGTTTATGCAGCATACATACATTTACGAACACACTCACACACATATATATATATATATACATATGTATGTATAAATATATGTAAATATATATATATATATATATATATATATATAAATATATGTAAATGTGTCATTTAATATATGAATTTAATATAAAAGAAGAAAAATATGTATTTATTTCAAAAAAAGTTTCTTAATATATATTCAAGAATTGAAATCACTATTGTCTACTCATTTAAGGTTAAAAATAAACAATGACAATGTTCATTGACTGTCAACGCTTTTCTTCTTTGTATTGTTAAATATGCGTTTAAATCAATGGATTGATCAGTCTCGGTGATATCAATGATCGGTCACGTCACAATACAAACGCAATAACGCGTCGATGAACTGTAAACACAGTTGTTGTTTGTGCAACCGGCCCGATAGATTCTAACTGGACTCCGCCTCAAATCTAACAGGATTTCTATCTCGAGATGTTAAATTACGAGAAGATGTCCAGCTGCTGTGCGTACCATATTAATAGTTCATTAGCTCTTCAATCCACGACCTACAGAAACAATTTCGTTGTATGTTTGAAAACCGGCAGACGCGTTTGCTCGAATTGTACGTTGAACGTACAAGAACGGGACAGAGTATGTTTATTGTTTACTATTTCGATAGCCGTGCTCGATATTTATCGTTTTTGAAAGTCGATATGGTCAATATAGTATATAATAAGGTCAGTGTATTTTATTAGATAATATCTGTTGAGTCGTTAACAGAGAACGTTCTAATTGTACAGATCTTAGTTTTGATCGCATTTATGTAAAATGTATCATTGAGAATTATTGTAATTTATGTAATTGTGCACTTTTACAAAAAAGAACTAGTGAAAATTATTCAAGAAATAAACACAACTACAAGTATATTTAATTTATTTATATCTTTAATCAGATTAATTTAAAAGTTACGCTTTTTTATTAAGAAATTTAATTTGATTTTTAAACGTGCCAACATTGTTAAAAAATATTAAAAATAATTACAACTTAAAATTATATTCAGTCAACTATAGGCGTGAACACGAAAAGTATTTTATTTAACATTGTAAGGGTTTAATTGATTTTTAAATATAGGAAAAAAATATGTTTTGTATTTAGTTTGTTATTATACTTGTGATATTTTATCACTTCCAATTATATGTTTCGTATTAAGTGGTTTATGTTTCCTCGATTATTATTAACGATTTTCTACGATATATCAGATAGATGTGAAATTTCTAATGGCTAATTTGAATTAACTTATTTTTTCTTGTAACCGATAAATGTGTAATTTTTATTGTTTGCGATAGAAGAATATCCAATTAAAAGAAAAATATTTGTTAAAAAAATTTAGCACCCTTTCTACCTCCCCGGCTCTAAAATGTTTATTCTCTTTCACATGTGATATGTTGTTTAATATAAAATTTGTTTAAACAATCTAATCACTACTGTCTATTTTTAATTCCATTAAAAAATTACAAGATTATTAACTAATGAAAAAAATAAGTAGAGAATAACTGAGTTTTTTTTCTTAGAAATTTATTTGATATTTAAATATTATTTGTCCATTCTTTACAATTTGAAATATGAAACAAATGAGATATTATCCAAATCAATTCTTGACGATTGTTTCGTGAGATTCTGATTTGGATTTTCTTCAAATTAATTATATAACGAATTTCATTATTGTTAATCTTAATAGACTTTATCACTTTTTATTGCTTAGTTGAAATTCATCATATGAAATTATTATATCATTCGAAATAACTCTTATATATTCTGAAGTTTGACAAATATTATAGCTAGAATAGATTTTTCACTTACCCTACAAATCATCAAAAATTTTTAATCAAAAATATTCAATAATTGATTAGTAATCTCTCTTTGTCCATTTTGGTACAGATGCCACTCAGGACATTAATTTTATGTACTTCTCAAGATGATCGTATTATCATCGAAATAGGCATGAGTAATAATTAAAAATGATCAATAAATAGTCATTGGATATTTTTGATTGGAATATTTTCGCGGATGAATAGAGTGAATGCTTATTTCTTTGTGAAAGAAAATTTAGCTATTAGAAATCAGTCGGACATAAATTCATTCAACTTGAAATATTATTTGTTAAAATATACAAAGAGTATGTTCCTAGAGAAGGCAGTGTTTTAAATAAAACACAAATATTTTTTTATTTATATTTGAATAAACAAATTATGTAACTTATTATTTCTTGCTAATATTTTGACATTTGCATCAAAAATATAATATTTATTGTATAATTTTAATATATATATATATATATATAAATTGGTTTTCTTAAAAAATAAAGAGACCGCCTAATTAAAATACATTTTTAGTTTTTTATTTTTATAACTGCGTTTTTAAAAAATTGATACTCAATAAAACTACATACACTCTAAAAATCAATTCTTTAATTTAATTTAAAATACCAAATGTAGAATCTATTATTAAAACAGTCTACATAAAACATTTGCTCGTGACTCACGGATATTTTTGATTTCCTTACTGAATTTCAATTAAGTTATAACAATGCTGCCTTAAATATTCAACAGTCTGTGTGTAATACAAGACATTTCATGTAGCATGAATCAAAACTGAAATTTTAATCGATTCATGAAACGTGAAATACGTTCTGTTAAAAATATATGTAGAGAGTATTGAACCAGTGCTATACAAATGTGAATAATATTTACATTTTTGTGCAGTTCATGTTTGTACAACGTTCTTTATTCTTAAGTGATATTTGTCTTTATTGCTTCTTTAAATGTTGTGCATACAGACAAGTGCATAAGATCGAAGATGATGTAATGCCAATTATTTATTTTAAAATATGTATTTTTTTTACTAAGTAAAGATACAGAACTGTTTTTACTAGAAAGATATTTGCTTTAAAAAGGTAGCATAACTTCATTTTAAATTTATATTTCTATCATATTTTTAATTTTTGTGACGAATTATTTTCTTATCTTGATATATGAGTCATAAATGTTATCAGTTTTATTTTATTTTCGTCTGGAAAAAAATCCCAGGGATTTTTTATTTAAAAATTTGCAAGAGAATTATATAGAGGCAATGAAATCAATATGTATAATAAAACGTCATTTAAGGTTTCCAGCCCGATGCCTTTTTAAAACTATCCGTATCACAGTATCCGTATCCTATCAGTAATCACATCTAACAGCTAATATTTTTCATGAAAATTGCTATTTATGAAGGAATAGAAAGATTTTTAATTAGCTGAACATCAAGGTCAATCCTTACACTAGCGATTAGTATCAATATAGCAAGTGTATGTCAAGAAAATAAAGAAATATAATTAAAAATATCATGACGGATATTTGAAAATAAAAACATGCTATCAACTGAGTTTACTGCTTCGAAACGGGCAAGTTAATAGAAGAAATATGAATAAAACAGATAATTTAAATTTATTCAATTCAACTAGAAAATTTTGTGTACATAAAATATAAATTTGAATGTACAAAATATTTTTTTGTGAAACATCTTTACCGGCGATTCTACAAATCTTGCAACCACGCAAATGTCATTTTTTGATGCAAGGGAAATAATCTTATGAAAATGACTTCTTGTTAGAAAAATTGAGGGTTTTTTCAATTCTGACCTTTCCCTTTTCAATGAAAATCTCATTTCATCGTGTTTATGTTAATATAATTTTAAAGTACATTTTTTTGTCAGTATTTTGGTAATATTTACTTGGTTTTATTGTTAATTTCGTTTCAAATTGGGCTATTGAATTAAATTTGGAAAAAAAACAAAATAAGATCATTTTTGTATGTGTTCAAAACGAGTGGTAAAGTAGTAGAAAATACTCGTAAACTAAACAGTGTTTTTGGTGTGGAAACTGTTGAGGAACATACGTGCAATGGTGGTTACAAAAATTTCGTGCTTGAAAATAAAGGTTGTGGGAGTCCATTAGTTCATAACGACCAGCTGAAAGCATTACTTGAATCAGAACTACGCACCACATTTCGAGAGCTTGCACAAAAGTTAGGCGTTAGTCATCCAACAGTTCTGGACCACTTAAAATAGCTAGGAAAATCAGAAAAGAGAAAAATGTATATGAATTTGAAAGTCACAAAACACAATTACTTTTTGATCAATTTAATAGTATGCTGATAAAAAAGTTATTAAGAAGATACTTAGAAATGGTTCGAATCAGGACAGATTAATACTGAAATGACCTATTAGGAATGAGGTCAGTAGGAAAACAATTAAAAAGTTAACATTGATCTTCAAATTTAATAGAAACGCTTCGACCGGAGAGAAAAATCTAGTTAAGGAACATATGGTGCAGTAGTAGCTTTAAAAATTTCGTGCTGGCGATGAAAGCCTTGGAGATGAAGGTCCCTGGGTGTCGTTCTTCAGTTTATAACGATTAACTTAAGACGATAGTTGAATCGAAATCACCCACAATAATTCTAGAGCTAGCACAAAAGTTAGGCGTAAGTCATCCAACAGTTCTGGACCATTGAAAACAGCTAGGAGAATCAAAAAAGTTTGACAAATTGGTGCATAAGTCGTTATTATTATACAGTGACTCTCCAGTGCTTTTATGCAGTCCCAAAAATGTTTTTCTTGGTGATCCTCAAAGTAGGGATTCATTGTTGCTATCAGTTTTTCGTCTGATGAAAATCTCCTACCACCAATGATTTTTTTTAAGATTTAAGAACATGAAAATCTGAGTGGGTGAAGTCTGGAGAATAGGCTGGGTGAGGTAGCAAATTATTCTTCAATTCAGTGAATTTGGCTATGGATACAACATTTGTATTAGGACGTGCATTGTTCTGATGGAAAATGATTTTTTCTTTAATAACCTGGTCTTTTCTAACGAATTGTTTGATCGAGTTGATCCAAAAGTTTAGTATAATACTATCCCGTTATCATTTGGCCCTTTGGAATGTAATCAATTAGCAGGATTCCTTTATTATCCTAAAATATTGAAGCATCAACTTTTCCAGCGGATAAAACTAACTTTGCTCTTTTTGGTGGCGGAGAATCACCATGCTTCTATTATTTTAATTGATGTTTGGACTTTGAAGTGTAATAGTGAATCAAAGCTTCATATCTAGTCACAAATCGATAGATAAAGTAAGTCGTATCTCTTTTAAATCGATCCAAACAGTGTTTGAAAATTTGTACTCGAATGCGTTTATGATGAATTGTCAGCAAACGCGGTACCCTTCTTTACGACAGCTTTTTCATACCTAGCTCTTCAGTTAGGATGTGGTACATGCATTCATCTGAGAGACTCATAACCTTATCAATTTCTGATACCTTCAATCGCCGATCCTGTTAGACAATATCGTCCCCTTTGTGGATGATTTCTTCTGTCGTTGCAGTTTTCGGACGTCCACTTCACAGGTTAGCTTTTAAGCTTGCATGGCCACATTTAAATTCAGCTGCCACTTCTTTACGATTATATACGAAGTTGCATTATCATCTAGTAACTTTTTCATTTCATTAAAGATTTCTGTTGGTGTTATCTTTTTTGACAAAAAACTTTATCACCGCACAATGTTCAACTTTATCCATTTCAACAACTGCACAAGAAAAGGTTTATTTAAATTAATTTTTGAAACAAACTGTGTGACACATTAATTATAGACTTTGAATTTATGTATAAGAACGATATCGCTTTGTAATGCGCCACAAATATTTAAAGTATTATCGCACTTATTTTTTAGATTGCGAACTTTTCAAATCACCCTCATTATATGTGCATATTCCACCCCCGTGAGCAATTTTATTATAGAAATTTGAGATTACAAATTGGGTGTTTATATTTTTTTTGATTAAGCCTATCCGTACACTACAACGACAAATTATTTTAGAGAGTCGTTACAAAAATGATTTGGTCAAAGACGGCCAGAATTGTTATCTTTACATGGTTTTAAAACGATAACGTTATATTGAATTTGAATTTTGTCTTAGATACTTTAAATGCTCTTAGACACAGTGAGATTGAAAATATCACTTGAAAATAATACGGCTAGAGCAAGATGAATTGCTGTACGCATGCGTATTTTTATCTTTTTTTCTCTTCTATACATTTCTAATTTGACCGTCAACTAACATTATCTACATTTAATGTACTTAAAGCAGTTTGTCGTATGTTATATATGACTAGCTTTAGTATTTATTAGCTAGGGAAATAAAAGTCTGAGACATTAATTGTTAATATCAGTAACGTTCTAAAATAACCTCGTTTAAAAGTAAATATTTATTTACTTATTGTATCACACCAGAAATATAACACACATACACACACACACACACATATATATATATATATATATATGTATATATATATATATACATACGGTGATCTATGATTTAATTATCAGTTATGGGTAACATCAATGAAAGTAACTCTTTTAATGTACTTCAATAACTTTGACATTTGGATATTTTAAGTATGTTGTAATAGTGACATAATATCAACCATCCAACATGATATTTTTATATATTTTTATTTAAATAGCTTATTAAATAATACAGTTGTATACTCATTAGCTGATTCGGCACATATGTTTGAAAATTATGGATTATAACAGTGGACGTAAACGGTGAAAGTGAAACTACTATTGTAATTAAAGACTGCTAATAAGTGAGCGGTTGTTTGTGTTTAATAGTTTATCTTGATAAGAATTGAAAATATTTTTAACTATTTCTGGTTCTATTCTCAAGTATTTATCAGATTGTTTTCTATATTGTTTTACTGAACATCCACCGAAAGAACTTTCATTTGAATATTCGTATTGAGACGTATGGACAATTTTGTTATATGAGAGATTTCTCTGATTTTATATTGAGTTTTTAGTGTTTTACTATACACTTATTTACAATTGACCTACAATTTTTAGTAATACAAAATTTATAACAAAGTGTACTAATAAACTTTCTACATACAAAAATAATTCAATTGTAAAAATTTCTATAAAACAAAATTTTATTTCCCGTGCATACCACCTCCTCGCAACAGCCCACAGTGGTCCCAAATCGCAGAAAGCTGAATAAAATATGAAGGAAATGTTCAATTTTTATAAAAGTTCGTACATAGGGGGCTTTGTGGTCACTAATTACGAATCTTAAGTCAAATTTGAAAAAAATGACAGCTTCAAAATGGCGGATCACTCTGTTAAAAAAGTATTAGATTTTCAACAAAATTCAATATGTAGTGGTTTCTTAGGTCGCTGATTAAGAATC
>CM068313.1:52863774-52881274 GCA_034766995.1 Acanthacorydalis orientalis
TTAAAAAAAATAATTTATTATTAATATTAGAACCTATTGTAATTAAACAGATCTTTAGAACGAATTTTTAATAAAAAAAATTAAGAAACGCAATCAAATGCAACGAAATTAACTTGTCTCACTTCAAGATGTTAAAATCTAAATCTATTAAAAGAATAATTAATCTCTGAAACATATTTAATGAATATTTATATATTAAATAATTTTTTTCCGATGTAATTTTGTAGACATACATATAATAAAATAATTTATTACATCGTCTATAGAACAGATATATTTTTATTATCTGGAAATTAATAAATTAACAGTTATTTTACTGTATTATTAATCATTCTTGCATAGGCAAATTTATTACTATACTTTGATATAAAGATTGTAAGTAAGTAAAGTACTCTTTAAAAATAATATAAAAAAATATTTAATTTAAATTTATTCGTCAGTTTTAAGCAACTAAATCAGCGGTTTTATTTTTTAAAATCAAATTTTTATTAATTGAAAAAAGAATGATCTTGTATTAGCTGACACAATATATATGTTATATATATATATATATATATATATATAATATAAATTATCACACTTAAATTTTTTTGGCTTACTGATTCCAAATGACGTCACTGTATAAATGATGTCGCTGTAAAATATAGAATTTTGTTTTTTTAGTAATTTTTTGATTAAATCATGCTTGCACATTAATTTAAAACTGGCATAAAAAATATTCATTGCCAGCCACCTGAAAATGTCTAATCAGACGAAACCGGTACTAAAGAAAAAATAGTGACCTAAAGGAAAATAAAAAAAATAAATCTAGATACATATGTACAAAAGAAAATAAAATACAATAAACATTTAATATTTTACAGTTTTGCATTATATTATTTTGCTATTTCAAGATTTTTGCTGTCAAGTACAATTTTAAGATCCGAACACACATCTGTGTGAAAATAAAAATTAAAAATATAGCAGCCTTTCACAAGTCACATACCGATATATATATATATATATATATATATATATATATGCACATATATGTAATTCTGTATAAATATATTCATATCTTGCCAGATGTTTTCTAGAAGCAGCACACTTTACTCACTCACGATTTAAATCAGATACATCGATTATATTTCAAAAAAAACATGTGAATGTTAAGTGCAAATAAAACCAAACAAAAAGAAAAAAAAAACAGAATCATATCTTCTCTATTAAGATCATACTTTGTACTATTCGCAACTATATGTAATTATGTATACATCGAACACGAATATAGTTTTCCTTTTTACACTCTTCGCTTCAAAAAACGTGGAATTATAATGCAGACATGTAAAAAAAAAATCACGTGCAATTTTACAGTCATTATTATTGATGTACAGTTACTTTACCGCTTTTCATTAATTTCATAATAACGATGTAAATTATTAACCATTTCTTCCAGTTTGATGATTATAGTTTTCGGTTTAGATATGCACATGGATTTCATATCTGAACTTGTTGTTTTTTTTTATATACAAAAAAGTATAAAATCAGTTAGTACTTAAAGATAGTTCGAAATCGTTTCGCACATAATTAAATTGTTAAGATTATCTTTCTGTTGTTGAATTTATTTTAATTATAACACACTTTTTTCATGCATTTTTTAAATCTATATCTATATAAGACTATATATATATATATATATATATATATATATATATATATATTTGTATGTATGTGTCTATGTGTGTTTATAAAAAAGTGTGTTATATTTATGAAATTCGCTATAAAAATTCATTATGAATATAATTCAATGTTAAACAGAATTAATTTCATTTATAAGAAACGCGTAGAACTGTCACTAATTAATAATTACCAATGCAATCAGATTAAACTTTCTCTGATAATTTAAGTTTCTAAAAAATGTTAAAACGCAACGCGTTCAAGGATAAATCGTGATTTCGTTAATTAGCGTTTTTTTATTTTAATTGAATTGATCATTTATTTATATTTTTTGAAATTTTCGTTCGTAAAAAGTAAATACTTTAACATATAAATATATACATACACACCTATCTTATCTATCTATCCATCTATATATATATATATATATATATATATGTGTGTGTATGTGTGTGTATGAAAATAAAGAAAAAGTCTCTTTTATTTCATTCTTTATTTTATAGTGTGGTTTCTTTGCTAATGAGTAAAGTCATTATAACAGTTATTTAATTTAAGCGATTTTTTGTCATTTTCTTCTTAATAGAAAAATTAATATATGATAGCTCAATATTTACAATTATAATCATGGGTATTATGATTAAGTTGATTTGTACCAATTAATTTTCTCTCAAAATAATTTATACAAAAAAATTTCCGATCAAAATGATTAAAAAATAATTGTCTTATGGGCATTTAGATGACGATACAATCATCCTCAGAGTGTCTAAGTCAAGAATAGTCTCTATCAAAAAAGAGATTTACAAGTAGAGCATTAAAGTACAGAATTAATATCTCCTTCATAAATGAATCACTTTTTCGTCCAGAAAGTAAAAAAAAGGTTTTTGGTAAGAAATGTCCAATCAATTATTATTGTTTGCTGCAATGCCATTGAAATGGACATAAAAAACAATCAAATACAATCAATAATGACTCATTGAAAACTTTTGATTAGAAATATTTTTCGTGGATGTTTAACTGAAAAAAGAATTTATTTGTAAAAGTGAATTCTCATCCATCAGTGTGAAGCACGATCGCGCCGATTGACATTTGTCAAGATCATATTAAACGAGTGCTATAGCGCCACATGGTATTTATTGACATTGAGTTAAGGGAGCGCGCTGCGCTGCTTGGCATTTTTCGAAATCATACTAAATAAGCGCTATCGCGCCGCTTGGAATTATTCGGTAAGATTTTTGTAATGATCCGTAGCACCCAAACGGTTAAGAGTACCTACATCAAAAGCATCGTTTAGTTTATGAGGAGCTTCTATTACTTTACCACTCGTTTTTAACTCGTACAAAAAATACTCTTATTTGCTTCTTTTCCATCTTTAATTCAATAGCCCAATTGAAGCAAAATTAATAATAAACCAAAGTCAATGTTATCAAAATCCAGACCGAAAAATTCACCTTAAAATAATATATTAACATGAACACGATGAAATAACATGTACATTGAAAATAATTAAAGTTAGAATTCAAACAAAAACCACAATTATTCACCTACTAATCAAATAATTTAAGAAAGAAATCAAAAAATAAAATTTAAAAACTGTTGGTACATTTTTCCTTCTGTACGTTGTAAAGTTGTTTGAATTAAATGTCCGAATTACCGTGTATAGGTAACTTCCTTATAACACAATGGTCAGATTCAAAAAAAAAAATACAGGCGAATTCATGTTATACAGAACTAATAGCTTATATAAAAAACAGTGTTACATTCCAAAAACCAACAAAAATTCACAACCATCAGAAATATGTTTATTAGAAATATTAATAATTCATAAGAATGATTATATATCAATATTAAATAATGCATACATATATTTTTTCTTAATCGCTGTTTAGCACAATGAAACAAAAGGTCTTTCCTTGTTTCAAAATAACTTGATCTTCAGAATTTTCTTCTGTTACATTAAAATTCTTAAATTGATTTTTTTTCAAAAAATCTATTATTTTCTTTTGCTATTTTTTTCTAAACAGATTTTACGAATTTTTAGCATGAAACTAAACATTTTTTAATTCTTCGTTTTGAATTTGTCTCTTCTTTAATGAAAGGTTCTGTATTCAAAAAATAGAACTCAAATTGAAAAATAGAATTCAATATATATTTATATATGTGTATATATATATATATATATATATATATATTAATGTATATATATTTATATATATATATATATATATATATATATATTTATTTATTTATTTATATATATATATATAGACGATTTACTCTCGCCAACACCTGTTATCACTGTTGAAATATTACAGTTTATGATATGAAAACAAGTTATTTTCAATGTATACAAATAACTTCCGGGTTCCTTTCTTATACAACCTTTGGTATCTCCAACTCTAGGCGACATTTAGAAAGTCTAAATATATACACATAAAGCAAATTACATTCACGTTACTGTATATACGGACCACTGTAAATGTCTTTATCAATGACGCAATGGTTTTTCATCACATATGGGTATAAATATTTAATTGATTATAGAATATTCATATATGTATATATATATAAATGCACACACACACATACACACACATACGTTCCATGTATCATAAAATGTTTATAGATATTTATTAATTCATCGAATTATTGAATTGTCTATAATTGCTTGTTATTCAACTATTTATTATATCTGTTATTATTTTTTTAATATGAGAATTTTTATCATCGTGCTACATCTTAAATATAACTTTATTTATTCAGTTTAAAGTTACAAATTTGGAACAGAAATTATTTAAATGTTTTATAACTTATAAATAATACATTCTACTTGCTTGCAACGGAATCTGTTTTTTGTTCATCTTCTCGTGACATTCTCTTAAACGAAAGTCAATTACTTCACTTTAACAAATATCACAGTGATAGTCGAAATGTCAAACCTAACTGCAATACAAGTTGGTAATAAACGTAACACTATTAATTTTGATTTAAAATGTTCATATTAAATATTTATAAATATTATCTCAAAAAATTACGTTTTTATTAATTAATTAATTTTAATTCATTTTAGTAAATCAGAATAAAGTTTATTACATGAATATTTGATTATTGATAAAAAAAAAACAAAAAACACGAATTTAAAATCACTTTATAAATTTACTGTATTACCTCTATTCTGTTGATTTATAAAATAATGTTGCATTAATATGAGTACTATATGAGCAAATTCATTCTAATTAAGACCTGAAAAATATGAAAATAAAAGAAAGCGATATTAATTAGCTCCAAGTACATTATATTATTTAAAAAGGTTAAAAATTGATTTACATATCATATATTTTTTAACGCTGAGTTAAATAGTTTGAATACAAGTTAAAGTTATTTCTGCTTATTTATATAATTTTTTATATGAATCTCTTCATGTTTTTAGTATTATGCTGTACAAAATAGTGAAAATGAGAAGTGGTCTTTTTAGGTTTTAAGTAAAAGTATAGTATTAAGTACAAGATTTTGATTTTTAATTAAAACTGAAGAATAGCTTATGCGTTGGGACTAAAATCACTGTAAATTATCCTTTTCTACTGACCTACAAATCGAAAAAAAATATGATCGAAAATCAGCAATAATTGATTATTCATTACTTTTTATTGTTCCTTATGTGTACCTACATGTAGATTTATATAAGTAGTAGATTATTATAAGAGTTTTAAGGTAAAGAATAATCTCAAAAAAAAGATTTATCGATATCAAAACTCTCTAAAGATGGAGGTATTGTCATCTAAATGAGCATAAGAAAGAATTAAAAACTGGAAAGAATTAAAAAAGTGTTTTGAGAGAAAAATATATTTATTTTTGACAATAATATGTTACATATATACATATATATATATATATATATATATATATATATATATATAACATGCATCTATATATATAATATATGTAAAGTATAGAAATTAATTAGATATTTTTTTATAGAAAATGAATGTTTACAGAAAAATGTGATACATTTCAATCTTCAAATATCTCCCATTATTTATTGTAACTTTACTCTGTCTGTCAGGCGAAATTGTCAAGCATTTTCGGACGTTTCACTGTTTTCTTTCCTCTAAACTAAACAAATCATTCCTATGTCTTCGGCACCTTTTTTTTAACTAGAATGCGAAAAGTATGCAATACCTATATGCTGGTCTTTGGTCGCCATCGTGTTAAGTATTGTTTTGTGAGGTTAAACCAATTTCTTGGCCAAGATGTATAGTGTTTTTACATGTTAAAGTTGGCACTTGAAAATTCTAAAACGGCGAGAGAATTTCTAATTTGAAACAGTGTATGATAGTTTCAATTTAAAGGCACTGGATTAATTTTTTCACCTTATATATATATATATATAGATGTGTGTGTATATATATATATATATATACACACATACGAGGATAAATAAAAATCTAGAAAGTTTTTATAAACAGAAAATAAATATTTGTCAACTTTTTTTATATAACTACTATTTAATTCTGAACACTCCTCGATAAGACACTGCGATTCTCTAAGTCGTTTACTGCATAATTTAATTAAAACCAGTTGAATGCTGTCCGTTTGGTCTCATCAATTGAACCATAGGTAGTCTCTTAAAAATATCTCTTAGTTGTGGGAAAAAAATCAAAAGTAGCCAAATTTTGATTTGTGTGGCTGGGAGATAAATTCCCAGCAAAATTTCAATGAGTAGATTTTAACCCTTTCTGGACGATGGAAATGACCGTCAGTACGCTATCAATGGGTGGGTCGTCGTACTATTATTGCACACTGTATGCTGAAAAAGTGTCTGGTATTTTCGGAGCTCCCCTACGACCCTGTTCTAATTAAGCTTGATAAGAAGGATCCATGACATACTTAAAATGAAATAATGTGTTTAGTGCGTGGCACTCAAGTGGCGTGGTGCTTGAGTTGATTAATGCCTGATATACCCGGCATTAACCCCTGCGCATCATTTTGTAGATGCCGGATATAACCAGAACTAGGCGTGAAAAGGTTGGTGCACTGTCCTTATTTTCAACTTAAATTGAATTAATATTTTTGTCAGTCTGCTTTCTGGTGAGACAAATGGGTATTCTCTGCAAAACTATTTGTAATAAATTACCACAACTGTTTTTTTGTCATTAAAGACAACGGAGAATAACAGTCATTGTTATAACTCAGATACAGTGTTATTAACATCATTATATATATATATATATATATATATATATATATATATTTATATGTGTGTGTATGTATGTGTAGTTTAAGTATTATGGTACTGAGAGTAAAAAAATAATCAGACAAACAATATATCAAAAAAAGTCTTTGTTATAAACAAACAAGCGTACAAGATTTAAAATGTAACTTGATAATAAAACATTGTTTGAAAAAAAGTTCCGCACCAAAAGTAGTCCAATCGATCTATAGATAGACAGACAGATATCAATTTAATTGAAATTCTCATTTTACACAGCGCATATAACGTACCACGCACAGCATCCCACATAGAGAGAATTCTTCGACGCATGCACGTTCAACTTTTTACCGAGAGATATTTTTAATGTTGAAAAAACCGTTCAATTTAATTTTCGGCCGACGACCAAAAAAAAACTGGTATCGACTGGCCGTCAGCTCGTCTTAAATATGAAGATACGCCGCAGGCGATCGGATTTCTTGACTAGGTTAGTAGTGGTGGATGCGTTAATGTAGGATCAGCGACGAGATTCCGTAATTTTTTAATTTATTTCTGACCGCAACAGCTCTGAAATGTTTTTAACATCGACGGATGACGGTGTTTAACAGTTTTTTTTTCAACCATGAATTTTAATACGACAGGACTGTGTTATTAAGTGAATATCTTTGTATATACTGAACGGTGTTTGATATTTAATATTATCATAGAAGTTCACATTTATAGACACGTACATTTATATATATATATATATATATAACAAGATTTATAACATTGAATACTTTATCAGTAAAAGGAGGAATTATATTATTTTATATAAAAATAGAATTTGCCAATTTAAGGCGAAGATTGGGAAATGCTGCTCTGGATGATTAGTTTTGGAGAACTTGAAATTTTATATTGGGACATTAAGAAATTAAAAAGAAAATACTTGAAATAATTTAAGGAATAACAAATAATTAAATTATTATGTTTAGAAACTAATTCGGTGCCTGAGCGTTGAATCGATCACAACTTTGTTTTAAATTAAAATATTGACTCGTCGTTTTATGATTTAGAAGTGTCAACCTTAACATTTAAAAACACTAGTATCTGGGCTAATGAGTTGTCATAATCTCACAAAACAGTAGCGAACATGATGGCATGATGAAAAGAAGCGTATTATGCATTGCATACATTTTCCATTCCAGTTGAATCCATCGGAATGATTTGTTCAGGCCTGGGAGAAGGTGTTGTGACGCATAAAACTCAATCTGGTTGATACCCATTTAAAACAATGAAGGAGATTCTAAAATACCTTATAACTTCATCGACTTAAAACCGCCATATTTTTTCAACAAGGATTCGTCAGTTACTCAACAAACGGATCAAAATTATATAAAATAATGGGAAACATTTTGAGTATTAAAATGCATTTTTCCATAAACATTAATTTTCTATAAAAAGGTACCGAAATAATTTATAAAAATAACAATAAAATAATAATTCATTTTAAATAAATTTTACATTGTCTTATTTAATTTGTAAAAATATAAATATTTACATTTCCGTACCCAAAGTGTTGCCATATATTAGTAAGCTTGCATAAAAGACACATAGGTTTTAAATATTACATATTTTTTTATTTCAACTTATTTTTGAATGTCATTTCATAAATCAGCCTTTTTATTTTATTTTATAAAACTGCGTCTAAAGAAAGTTTAAAGTTATGTTTCTCGTCCTTGAGGTCACTATTTCATTTTTTTCTTCCACTACTGATTACATTTATCGACATCTTTAGGTAAATACAGGTGGATACTAGTATCTATCTGAAGATATCGATAGACGAAACCGGTAGTTGAAAAAAAATCAAATAGTGACCTGAAGGTCAAACAACTTCGATTCCAGATGCACAGGTATGAGACAAATTACAATTTACGGAAAGCGAACGCATTTTTTAACTTCTTTTAAGATTAACGCAGACTGAAATAGAAAATTTAAATTTCTCCTTAAGGATATGATTTAATTTATTTATTTTTTTACAAACATACACACAATACGCACAGACAGACACACACACACACCCACACATATATATATATATATATATTTTCACAATATGCCTCTGTCAATCCGCTGGATAAAGACCTCTTCCGTGATTTTCTATTTTGTACCATTGAATGCCTCTATTTTTTATTGATTTCTAATAAAATTTTCAGTTTCTTTTCCCACCTGTTCATTGGTCTCTTCCTTGGTCTTTTTATATTCCTTGTTTCCCAGTTAATAATTTCTCTTGTCCATTTATTGTTCTCTCTTTCAACATGCCCCGCCCATTTCTATTTTAGACTCTACTTTTCTTATTACATATGTGACTTCTGTCTGTTTTCGTATCCATTCTATTCTTTTGCTATCTCTTCTTGTTATTCCTAGCATGCATCGTTCCATACTTCACTGTGTTGTTTAGAGTCTTTGAATGATTTTGATGTTAAACACACATGTTTCGTTGCAGTAGGTAAGGACCGGTAGTATACATTGATAAAATACTTTTTCCTTCAAACATAGTGTGGTTGTTGATTTAAATATCGAGGCGTTTCGTCCAACTGAGCTCCATCTTATTTTTATTTTCTTGTTTACTTCTTCAATGAATGATCCTTCTTTGTTGATAAGCTGGTCTAGAAAAATATACTTCTTCTAATTCTGTTCCTTTTATTTCAATTTTTTTCGACTAGACAAACGCATTGAACAACATTTTTGTTTTTGCTTTGTTCGCATATATATATATATATATATATATATATATATATATATATATATATATATATATATATATAGATCACAGAGTGGGCGTAAGGAAATGATTTATTGTGGTAGTGAGGTATGGGTGATTAAAGATGGAGAAACATTGTTCTAGGTTATAATTTTGAAGGCTCAATTAATTGGAAAATTAAAGACCATGATTTATATAATTAAATATTTAAATAATTCATTAAATATTTAAATAGTTTAAGAAACAAAACATTGAATTACTGAATTAATATTTAACTCTCCCGTTCCGGGAAGAAATAAATATTCAGCTAACCGCGTGTTTTATTTCCAAATATCCTTCGTTCTGTTACTTACAGAACACTGATATTCCTTGTTATCCTCTATTATTCGGGACTATCACTAATGAGCTTTAAAGCACAATAATAGAAATCGCAAAAATTGCTTTAATGCTCTCTTTTATTTCAAAACCGACCTCGACCCTGGTATATATGTGTTGTTCAATAAATGTCAGTTTGCTGATCGTCAAGTGTTTGCTGTGAAGAAGTAGAGTGATATTTTTAATAATTTTTCTTTATTTTCTTGTAATACACATGTTCTATTGATACTAATCGCTGGTGTAAGGATCGACTTTGATGTTCAACTAATTAAAAATCCTTCCATTCCCTCACAAATAGTAATTTTCATGAAAAATATTAGCATTAAACTGTGTTTTACTGCACCGCCATGGAGAGTTTTAAAATTGCACAGACGTGGAAGAGTTAATTTGTCAATAAATTTTAATTTTTAATAAAACACCGTTTTTTATATATGCATAAATATAAATATTTACATGTATGTACGCAATTTTTACATATTTTGAATAAGTACATCCGTTTCAATCAAAAAACATTCTTTTTCACATAAGTTTCTTTAAAATAAATAACTTGGTTTTATAAAACGCCTTCTAAGAAGGCGTACGCATTTTTTTTAAGGTTAATGGGCATTGAAATCGAAAAATTGAAATTTCTCTTCAAGAATTTAATTAATATATATATATATATATATTGTAAAAAGTCTAATGGAATATAAATTTAAAAGAGAAAGAAAATAATACCACGGAGATAAATCTGTTTATGCGTTGGATAATTGTGAAAAATTATACGTCTAGTAGCTACATCAGTATGTTTTATTATATTACCTTTTTTTAAATGAAAATAAAAAAGTGATTAACTGATCACGAATCTATAATCTTATAAACACTTTTTTCTAAATGTAGGTCGTTGTTTTTTTAAAAAAAATGATACAATAATAAAGGTATTTCTTTGTACCTACTGATCAATTTTCGGATATAACTCTTCCTTTTTCCATAAATATATTTTTAAATTATGTGCAGGTCTACAAAACGATTCGATTCTTTTTTAACCTATTTTTCAAGGTTTGGTTCCGTTCATCGCTTCGGACAACTTTCAATTGAAAGGTTAAATCCCGGTTCAGGTATATAAAAAATATATATAATAAGCGGTACGTTCCGGTTATTAGTTAATGATTCAAGCTGGTTCAAGTTATTGCATCTCTCAAATAATTATCTGTCTTAATGTATGTTGTAATGAGTTTCGTGATATGTTATCATGTTTATTAATTAAACTGAAACTTTTTTTATTTGCAACCACCATTTTTTTTATAGATGTACATTAATTTTCAATTAAATAATTATTTTTTAATGATAATTTGAAATGATGATAGTCAGTTGACTTTCATTAGAATTGATTAATTTCATTTTTTTTTAATAAATTGATAGTTAGTCAAAAAGTAAATATACTTACCTTGTACGCCGTATATCTTAATGTATAAGGTGACTCTTAAAACCTAAAAAAGTTACAAAAAACAGGGGGTCGTCTTATACGTCCAATACAAAAACAGAAACTTTACAATAACATGAAGAATTTATTGTGCTCATATATAAATTAAATTCTTTATTTAAAAAAGGAATTTAAAATTTGGTATATAACATAACGTTCTAGATATAAGCCGTGTATAATGTTTTAACAAAGTATGTCAAAACAAGGTGATTCCCCGAGTTTAATTTTTGAAATTTCAAATCGAAAAATGTAATTCCTCTAATTTTGATTTTCGTCATAAAATTATATTATAACATGTGAAAGACATATTCAATTAGAATCGTCTTATGCGACCAATGTGTGATGAATGTATAAATTTTATCTTAAAACCTCGACTTCGTTTTGTACGTAGGTCGCCTTATACTCCATGATATGCGGTTGTTTTATAAAATAAACATTTTTATTTGAATATAAACTGATTTTATTTTATTTTTAATCAGTAAACTGTGGACTTAATGTGGCTAAGAAGATAATGATTACGTTGAGAAATAAAACAATCTGTATGTAAGCAAGTAACTGTTTTCAAATTTCTAAGTTTTTATTTTTTTATTTACTCTCATATATTATAAAATTAATTTTGAGTTAACTACACATCATGTTTCAGTACTAATGTGATATTATTTCGAATATTAATATTTGATTTAGTACTGTTCTGAAATAGGGTGAAATGAAATAACTTTTATTATAGTTATTTAAGCTTTTCGGACGAAAATTGGTCGTTATGAACTGAAGGACATCCGCGACCTTCTTCATATTCAAGGCTCTCGTTCCCAGCACGATATTTTTGGAATAACTATGGCACCGTAATTTTATTAACAGTACCCATACCAAAGCATCACTTAGTTCACGAGCAGTTTCTGCTGCTTTACCAATCGTTTTAAACTCATACAAAAATTGCTCTTGTTTCTTTTCCTTCTTTAATTCAATAGTGCAATTTGAATAAAAAATATTTTTTTTTGTGTTATTTGAGCATTTATTTCATTAACAAGATGTGTGAATACATTAATCAAAGTACTTTTCCTCGTGAAGCTATGACTTTTTCCCACTTTTCTGGCAGAAGTTGAATTCCGTAAAGAAAGAATGGACTGTCTTTTGAGCCAATCCATTCAACAACCCAATTTTCAACTTCTCCATAGTCATGGAAATATGTATCTTCCAAAGCGTGTTTCATCGATTGGAACAGATGATAATTGCTTAGAGCCAGGTCAGGAGAAAACGCTGGGCGTGGGAGAACCTCCCATTCTAGTTCCATCAGTGTTTGTTTCACGGCTGTAGCAACACAAGTCCGAGCGTTGTCATGGAGAAGAATCGTCCTGAGTAACAGGTCCCCGTACCTAACACTCAAACCCCTAGCGAACTAACGCTGGCACAACACACTACGGAGAAGAATCACTTTTCGGCAATTTGATGTAATTAATGGTCATTTCTGCATCAAATTACTATTCAAACGTTCCAATTGTCGTCGATAACGTTCGGCTGTAATTGTTTCCTTCTGTTTTAACAGATCATAATCTACGAAATTCTCCATATTCCACTAAATAGAGAGCATTACTTTGTGACCGTGGATGTTTTACTTTGGTGATTGATGTTTGGCCAGTATAAACCCGTGATTTTTTGCGTTTGGGTTGTCGAAATAGATCCATTTTTCATCGCCGGTCACGATACACCACAAAAAACTCTTGTTTTTATGCTTTACAAGCAAAGAAATCGAGATACTTAAACGATTATCGGTGGCATTTTCGATCAATTCATGCGGAAAGCCATCTGCTTCCTTTTTGGATATTTCCTATGGCTTGTAAACGTCGTGAAATGATTGATTTATTGACTTCGATCTGCTGACCCAATTTTTTGAGTGTTTGATCAGAGAATTCTTCCAATCGAGCAGAGTGGCAGTTGTTTATCTTCGAATTTTTCGATTGACCTGGCCGTTGTTTGTCGTAAACGTCACAATCCCCACTTTTGAATTTTCGAAACCAATCTGTACATACTGTATCCGATGGAGCAGATTCACCATAAGTTTTCGCAAGTAACCGATGAGCTTCAGCTGCACTTTTTTTCAACTCAAAGTAGTATAGAAACACATCGGAAAAACAACTTATTGCGTTCCATTTTAATTCGGTTATAGAAAAGCACTTGTGTAAACGAAATATATCGTCTGATGACTGAATTTTAGTAGGAAATTTTCACACTTCAAAATGACATAAGAAACATCTGTTATTGCCCACAGTATACCCACCTAGAACCATATACACGAAACAGAGGGTTTCAATGTAAATTCCTATAATAAAACTAAAGTCGATGTTACCAAAACATACACCTAAAATGCATATTAAAATGATATTAACATGGGCACAATGAAATGACATTTCATTGAAAAAATAAGGTTAGAAAACAAAAACCGCAATTATTTTCCTATCAATCTCATATTTGATTTTGTCGAACTGTTAATAGTCGTGACTGTTACTATATTATCATTACTTGATCTAGGATAATAAATAATGTGTTTATTATTCAACTCGTAAATTTCCGTGATTCTTACTTGTCCTTTCTACATATTAAAACATATTTTTATCAGAAACTATCTACAAATCACAAAGAATACAGATAATATATCAAAATCATGTTTGAAACAGGATAGTATTGTAACTTATGAATATTTTAGTGCGTGTACGAGGAATCCGTTTCTGAATTACGCTATGAATTTAAAAAAATATATTATTCGATTTTCAAATGTGTTAAAGGTACAAGTTTGAAATTTTAAATGGATTTTCTAAGTCGAATGTATAAAAATGTAATAAATATAACAACGTTTATATACAAATAAGACATGTATTTTTTGATAGATACTATTTTTTTCCTAACTTGTGTGATATTTAATGAATTTTAGTTTATATTTACACGTTATTTTTATTAAATACAATTATTACAAAAAATGATTTTTTAATAAAAATATTTATATAATAATTGATTACTTTAATGAATGCAAGTAATAAGGCAATTAAGATCTGACTTTTAAAAAATATCTAACTTCCTGTAATTTAGTTTTTATAACTCAAATCAATAAAGATTGCTATAGAATCTGCTAGATTAATGAAAGACGAGTAAAATTATTTCAGTTGCATAATAATTGAAAAAACATGCTTGCTTTTAAAAAATAAAAAATATTAAAATATTTATATATATATATATATATAATCATCATCATTATCATCCTTTGTCAATCCACTGCTGGATAAATTGTTCTTCAGTGATTTTTCCATTTTGTACCATCGAATGCCTCTCTTTTTCGCTGATTTAAAAAAAAAATAATTTCGTTATCCCACCTGTTCATTAGTCTCTTTCTTAGTCTTTTTATGTTCCTAGGTTCTCAATTAATAATTTCTGTTGTCCATCAGTTGTTCTCTCTTCTTTCAACGTACCCCTCTCATTTATATTTAAGACTATTTACTCTCTTATTACATATGTGACTCCTGTCTGTTTTCGTATCCATTATATTGTTTTGTTATCTATTCCTGTTATTCCTAGCATGCATCTTCCCATACTTCACTATGTTGGTTGGTGTCTTTGAATGATTTTGGCGTTAAGCACCCATATTTCGCTGCCGTAGGTAAGGACTGGTAGTATATATTGATCAAATACTTTTTTCTTCAAACAAGTGGGATTGTTGATTTAAATATCATGGCGTTTCTGATGAGTTCTATCCGGTTTTTATTCTCCTGTTTACTTCTTCAATGAATGATCCACCTTTATTGATAAGCTGGCCTAGATAAACATATTTCGCGACTTCTTCTATTTCTGTTCCATTTATTTCAATTTTTTTCGGCCAGACAAATTCATTGAACAAGACTTTTGTTTTTGGTTGGTTCATGTTTAGGCCATTTTTTGACTGGTATTATCTAATTCTTCTATCTTATTTTGTAGCGGTTCAAGAGTATTTGCGAATATAGCTATATCATCGGTAAATAGGAGGTGACAACCTTTCGCCTTTTATTTCGATTCCTTTGCCCTCCAAGTCAAGCTATTTGAATACTTCTTATAAGGCTACAATCAATAATTTCGGTGAAATTGGATCTCCTTGTCTTATACATTTCTCAATTTTTATCTTTTTTTCCCTCCTATACCAATAAAGTTCTATTCTTGTAGATATTATTTAGTAACTCGATGTATGTATCCTCTGTGCCCTGGTTCTTAAATGCAGATATAACATATATATATATATATATATATATATATATATATATATATATATATTAGGTATATAAATTAATTCGGTGCATCTTTTATAAAAAATGAACGTTGACGGTTAAAACATTTGAATCCTCAAGATATCCTCCATCATTTTGTATAACTTTACTCCACTTGTCGGGCAACTAATTAATTCATAAATAAATGATTCAATTAAGACTTCCACATAAAAGAATTAAAAAAATCGCAAAAATTAAAAAAATCGTTTCATTCTTACTTAGTGTTTTAGTTTAAATCAATACTAGAATACAATTGAACTAAATTATTAAATAAAAAATAAAGTTTTATTTCATTTTTGAGATTTTTTTTAGTACTTTTATGTGATAACCTAAATTAAATCACTTATAGAAGCTGTAAGATTAATACAAAACGAGTAAAATTGTTTAAATGAAATAATAATGAATTAAAAATAATGTTTTTGAAAAAATAAAATCTAATTAAATATTTTTTCTTCTTCGATGGAGCTACATCCAAAATTGAGCCTTGGCCTCGTCAATTTTCTGCCTCCAGACTTTCTTCTGCCTTGCAGTCCTTTTCCAGTTCCTTACTCCCAACAGGTCCAATGCATCCTTCTCTGCATTATCTATCTATCTGCTCTTTGATTTGCCCACAGGTTTTCTTCCGCCTGTTTGTCCATCCAAAGCCCTTTTTCCTACTCTTGATTTCGGCATCAGCTTAGTGCGACCTGTGCATCGCAGATTGAGCATTTTTATAAAAACTGATAACTTTGGATCCATGTAGACTTGATATAATTCGAAGTTGTAGCGTATTCTCCATATACCTCCAACATTTACTGGCCCAAATATCCTTCTCAACATTGTCTAACATTTCTGCTGCCTTGGCTACTACGCTTCACCTCCATAAAATATGATAGTACGGATGAGGGTTTTATACAGTCTGATTTTCGTCTTCCTATACACATTTTTGGATTTCATTATGGGAAAGAGCGCGAAATATGTTCTATTTGCTGCTACTATTCGATATTGAATTTCTTGGGATTCCTCATTTTCACTGGTGATGTTTGAGTCAAGGTATGTGAAATTGTTTACCACCACAAAATTTTTATCATCAATGGTGTAGTCTTAACATAATTTTTCTCTTCGTTCTCTACTTTCCAACATTAGTATGCCTTTATCTGCATTTATTCTAAGATCCATGTATGCTGCAGCAGTATCAAAGGGTCCAAAGACTTCTTTAATGACAAGTATAGATTTTCCTGTGATGTTTAGGTTATCGGCATATTCCGCTATTTGTTGTGAAAACTATTTCTTTGTTCAGAATGGTAAAGTTCACATATTTTTCTATATATATAATATATATATATATATATATATATATTTATGTATGCATGTATAAAATGAAGTACGTGATTTATATGGTGTTTAATTTGTAACGTAATACAAATTACTTTTCCTTTTGGATGAAACTAATGTGCAGTGTTTATGTGTAATATGTTTGTAATATGGAAACTAACCTACATAATACCTGCTGTCAATCATAACACTAATTTGAATTCATCTCATGTGGTTCAGTGTACCTGCATACACAGAAATAATAATAACATAAGCGTATATTTCGACATTGAGAACTTTTGAAAATAGATATTAAATAGTTCGTTGTTTCATTGTGAACTGTAATTGTAATTAAGAGCACGAAAGTCGTCCAATAGTCGGGTACACGAATTCATTCATAAATAATTTAAATATAATTGGTGTATATTTTCTATTACCACATGTGAGTTTCCCATGTTACATTTATATATATATATATATAT
>CM068313.1:52886274-52893774 GCA_034766995.1 Acanthacorydalis orientalis
ATTTTAAGTTGTCCAGAACTGTTGTATGACCAACGCCTAACTTTTGTGCGAGCTCTCGAGTTGTCGTGGGTGGTTCTTATTCAACTAACGCATTCAGGTGGTCTTCATGAACCGAGGAAGAATGCCTGTGACCTTTTTCATTTTCAACGCTTTCGTCCCTTGAACAACATTCTTAGAACCACCAATGCACTGTACTTTTCTTAACAGTATCCACACCAAAAGCATGGTTTAGTTTACGAACAGTTTCTGCTGGTTTACGGCCCTTTTTAACTTATACAAAAAATGCTCTTATTTGCTTCTTTTCTATCTTAAATTCAATAGTCCAATTTGAAGTAAAATTAATAATAAAACCAAAGTCGGTACTAACAAACTACATAACGAAAAATGCTCTTTAAAATGATATTAACATGAATGTAATGAAATGACACTTTCATTGAAAAAAATTAAGATTATAATTCAGAAAATAACAGCCACAATTATTTTCCTACCACTCGTACCTTTTTTTAAAAATATCTATTGTATTTATTAAAAAGAACGAATATTCTATCAGAGATTTTTACAGAACGTTTATTCTCAGTCTTTCACAACTTGATATGTTAATAGAATTAAAAATATTTATACGCTTTAAAATGTCAAGTAGTTCAAGTCATTTATTAAACTATTTTACTTCTTATTTTCTAAGTGTATTGATGTTGTAAGATGAAAACGCGGTAAAAAATTTAATTACACTGCATTAATTAAATTCTTTTTTTGTAATATAGAATATATAAATTCTTTAAAAATACTTGAAGATATTTGCGTAATAACTGTCCTTCAGTACAACTCATTAAATTTTTCTAACCTCGTTTCTCTAAATGGTGTAGAGTTATTAGAAGATGTTTTTGTAAAACTTGTTATTTTTTTTTTAAATCGCCAACAAGGAATTACTATAAACAGAGAAGCTGACAAAACTGTTTTATTCATGTATAAAACTTGTATGTTTAATTTAAATTTTCTTTTGGCAATAAAACAGTAAAAAATGATTTATAAAATATCGAATGAATGAAACGTCATGGTCAAACATTGAAATTTTATAAAATACGTGTTAAATATCTATAAAGATGTTTGCTAGCTTAACAGAATCAGTACGGTGATGAAATATCTTCTTAGTAACACCACGAACAAGATTTCATTTTTGTTGTTTTATTAACATAAGTAAATATTAGCAAATAAATTCCTACTCGGTAAAAAAACAATTACAGCAAACTGTGAATAACATATTCAAAAAAAAAACTTTGAATAATTATGTAATCATTTTCTCATTGCGAATACGTTTTGAATAATTTCGGATGTTCAAGGTTATTTATTTAAAAATAATTATTGACTTTATTTGCGTCGGATTGAAATTAATCTGTTTTGGTTTTAATACAATTAATTATTTTGATATAAGGATGTCCTTACTATGAAAATTGTGTAAGATTTTTCTCCTATAACGAACTGTTAATAAAACAATATGCTATAATTAAATACTCTTAAATAATTTTATGTGCGATTATCTATATTTGATTTATTTAAATGATTTAGAGATGACCGCCAAAAGTACGGAAATGTTTAAAATTATTATTATGTAGGAATATATTCAAGAATAAAAGTATTTTATAATTATAGGTTATATTTTTATAAAATGTGCTATATGCAAATTCACAAAAAGTTTGTATTGTAGAATTTGTTTAACTCCTATTTAATGCAGCTTGTGTATGAAATTAATAAGAGTGTTTTTATAACTTTTCCTAGTTCATTATTTAACTAGGTATTGTATTCTAATTAACCCCTTGTCTATCAGAAATCAAAACTATGCTACTTACCATTGAACCTGAGTATAAATTTAAGAATTTTTGTTTATTTTGAAGGTTTCCCTTAGTGTATTTAATTGTTAAATATATAATTAAGACAATAATTATTTGAACTGTTAGAAAACATATTTATTCAGCACATTTTTTTACATAATATTCCAGAATTCTCTCCGCATACATGCTGTTTACATTTATTGCATGTTGTTCTAGTTTTCCTGTCCTTTCTAGATGTACACATGTTGCATTGACTTTTCTTTTTTGGTGGTTCAAGTTCCTCTACTAATGGATGCTTCAACCTCTTTTGGATTTTCACTGTACTGACTCAGTTGTTTACCTAGTTTTATTATAAAATTTCTCATCTTACGTAACTTTTTGTCACCATTTCTATTGATAGATTTCCTAACTATGAATTAATTCATAAAGCTAATGTCAATCATGATGTAGAAAATGGTTAGCGCCCATCTTTTCGTCATCCTCTTCACGCTGTATGTTCTGGTCATTTTTTCCATATTGTAAACGTCGCTTTTATTTTTATTTTAAGCAAGTATTACTAGAGGTTTATTTTTTGTACCCCTATCAATTTTTGTAATTGCGTACTAAATAAGGTGAAAGTTTTTCCTATTTTTTGGACAGCAGGATATCATTTTGTTGGGTTGAAAACCAAAAAATGTAGACAGGATTTCGAGATTTTTGAGATTCATAAAATAACTAGACAAATCTAGCTTATTTTTCTGGATTTTTCCAATCCTGATAAGGTTTTTTGACAGTAAATAGTTAACCAATGAATAGGAAGTAAAAAAGTTATCCTATGTTATATTACATCCAGATTTTACAAAATTTTCACCTTGATTCTTCTCTCTTTCACTGCCTGTTTGTCCAATATACACTTTTAATTTCCATGTATACAATGTGATGCTATCATAAATTGCCTAAAGTTTGATATCATATCAGCCTGTATTTGAGGGCATATATTACCGAAATGGGTAATTTCCCTAAAAATTTGTTGCTCGTCTACAGTCTTACTCCAGCTTGACAAATGTCCATCTTGCAGGTAGTCGTTCTACAATTCAAAACATTCACAAATTGGTTGAAATCTATCAGTAGAGCTATTTATAACTGAAATATTTCTTTGTGCTTTGATTTATATACTCTAATAAGAATTATATATATATATATATATATATATATATATATATATATATTATTTTCAAATATATCTTTAATTTTTTTAATAAATGTATTCTTTTTTCAGGTAAGTGTCCGAAATATGTTATCATCGTATCTAATGTTGCTGCCTTAAAACATGTACTTACGGTAAGAAAATCTAAGAAGTTTTAATTATACTAATTATTTTCTGGTATATCAGTAAATATACAACAAATTCAAAACAGAAAAACATCAAATTAATGGCAGTACTAAAAGAAGTCAAAAATTAATTTTTCATAATTTTCAATTATTAAATAAGAAATTTATATCAACAGTGCTTGACATAAATAAATATTCAATCCAATTTTAAAATATTTCTAAATGTCTGCTGAGACGTGTATTTTATTAATACAGTAAAAATTAAATGAAAAAATAAAAAATTCTGATAAAATATGTTAGAAAAATGCTTGACTGTTTCAAATTTATTCAAAATAATATATTCACTGTAGCTTCAGAGTAAAAAATTGTTACACAGTTTAACATTGCATTTCGGTATGTTAATTTTTATAAACTTTTTCAATAAAACTGTTAAGACTTACATTTCACGTGGATTATTTGTATGTATAATTTGTTAATTTCTGTTATTTGTTAGGGGAGTGCTGACGAGCGTAGAAAGAAGTGTACGGTATTCCCTAGTTATACAAAAAATAGATATTTTATTAAATAATTACTTCAGATATAATAATAATAAAAAACTTCATTATTGATGCTACGTTAAGCATTTATTTCTAAGCTATTGTTTCTTAACAGTTCAACGATTTACCATTTACACAAAACAGTCTAGAAAGTAAATACTAAAAATTGTAGATTACATTTCTTTGTTAAAATTTTATTAAAATCAGTTATGTTTAAACTATATAATTACTACAACTAATTGCTTACACGCATTTCGAGAATATAATCGGCATAACGTTTCTAATCATAACAACAATCAAAAAAATTCGTCATGGTTTATTAAGAAAAACATTTCAGTGTCATCCAATTGAACTAATGATAACATTTATATTACGTTGGTAGAAAAATAATTACGGTTCATGACCTTCACATTCATATACATTTTTCTATTCTAGTTGTTTTAAGTAGTCCAGAACTGTTGGATGTCCAACGTCTAATTTTTGTGCAAGCTCTCGAATTGTTGTGCGTGGTTCTGATTCAACTAACGCCTTCGTTGCTAGTTATGAACTGATAAAATATTGTATTATATATACATTCGAACTTTTAGGTTGGTAGGAATATATTTGTAGTTTTTGTGTTCTGAAGTCTAACCTTAATTTTTTTGAACGAAATTATCATTTCATTGTGTTCATATTAATATCATTTTAAAGTGCATTTTTTTGGTCTGTATTTTGGTGACATCGAATTTGGTTTTATTATTAATTTTGCTTCAAGGTGGGCTATTGAATTAAAGATAGAAAAGAATCGAATAGAAGCACATTTTCTCTGAGTTCAAAACGGGTGGTAAACCAGCAGAAACTGTTCGTAAACTAAACGATGCTTTCGATGTGGGTACTATTAAGAAAAGTACGGATGGTGGTTCTAAAAATTTCGTGCTAGAGACGAGGGCCTTGAAGATGAAAAAGGTCGCGGGTAGATGAAAGATTTCTTTAGTTCAGAGCGACGAACTGAACACGTTAGGTGAATCAGATCCGCGTTCAACAATTCTAGAGTATGCACAAAAGTTAGGAGTTAGTCATTAGATAATTTTGGACCACTTAGAACTGCTAGGAAGAAAAGATTAAGAAAAATGTATATGCATTTTAAGGTCATAAACCGCATTTATTTTTCTACCAACCTAATAAAATTAGAAAATATTAAGGTTTCTTAATTACTAAGAATTTTTCAAATTTAATTGTTTTTGCACTTATTTAAAATTTCTATAGTTGATGTATAGTTTGACTGTTTTGTAGCCTAATAACTTAATTAAATATTTTTTTTATCGAATATTAATGTTTAAATTCAGATTGTATCAATTTTTTGTAATTCATAACTAAACTCCTATATTTCTGCTTGGATAGAAAACCGAATAAGAGTCAAATATACTTTACCTTCTGTCTATGCTACATAGAATGTAAAATTTTATCTTAGTAGTAAAAATTTTATTTTAGTAGTAAAAAATGAGGTTAATACAAATGATGTATTTAAGACAGAAACAGAAATTTTATTTACAGAGAAATGTCAAATATACATCTCGCTCATGAACAATATTGTATTATATTTTGTAACTACATAAGGCTTTAAAATATATTTAATCATCTTTTATCTAAATATGTAATATATATATATATATATATATATATATATATATATATTTATCTCTCTTTAATGCATTTCTCTCAGACGTACTAACTATTTTTTTTAATAAACTTCTGATAAAGATAGTTTATTCGTAAATATTATATTGCATGTTGTATTACTGACATTACTGGTTCATTACTATCTTTGTTTTACTTGTTTACATTGTAATTAATAGATTTATATGAAAAATGTTTTTATTTTTTTCAATTTACTATTTTGAATTATTATAGAATTATCAATTTGTGATTTATGTCTATGATTAAACATTATCTCTCTTAGTAATCTCATTATAATTCTTTCTTATATAATTTTTAAATATTTTTTTGTGAGAATAGAAAATTTTCCATTGACTACGATTATTTCTTATTAAATTTCAATATTTTATGAAAAGTTCACATTTAAAACTATTGAAATAGAATTATTCCATGCCAGGGGTGGTAACCTGCGGCTCTATTAGAACCTTAAGTGCGATATTTTGACTAAATCTAAATTTTACAGAACCAATCTTTTTTTAAGTGAAATTTCTGCTTAAATCGAGGCCTTTTCTTGATCGAAATCTTGTCATCATGGCATCTAACTGGAAATAGAATTGATTGTAGCCATTGTTTGATTCTAAGAAAGATCCAATTTAAATATGTAAAAATGCAGTGGAATACCCACGCCTTTGGTAACATGCCCGAAAAATGCTTTCTTACTTTTCAACCACTTATTTTTGCGAATCTACGTTCTCCTACTTAACTTAAATCAAGACGCTCCTAAGAGCACAAATGAGAGATCTAGAGATCACTAGAAGATCAACTGAAACTGTCGATTTCCATGCTGCAACCAAATATTCAAATACTTTCCAATAAAAAGTATACATAACAAAGTCGTTAAAAGATTAGTTGTCATAGTGTTCATTTTTTGTACTTATTAGTACATAGTAGTTGGAATCTTATAAACTAATGTAAAATTTAAAGTACATCTAATTAAAGTTTATTGAATGCGGCCTCATCTGATTACAGATAAATAAATTCGGTCTTCCAACATGAAAAGTTTCCCCACCCCTGTTACATGCAGTTTAAATTACCTCGAATAAAAATAACTTTCATTAATCGATTATAAGATAAGATGTTTGAGAGATGATCAGATAATTAAATTAGATTTGATACTAAACATTGAACGGAACATGTATAAATTTTATATCAAAGATTGACCACAGAATTTACAAACAAAAATTCCTTTATAATTTTTTAAACGATCTGCGAAGTAATAAAAAAATATAAACAATGTTTTTATTATATTCGTGATAGAATAAATTATTTTTTTTCATGTTGTTACCAATCTGTAATAGAGATTGAATCGTTTCGATTAGAAATGAAATAATTTCACGAAAGGTAATAAAAAAAATAAAATTGATCAATATGTTCTATTAGGAAATCAACCTCAAACATTTGATTCAGTCATTGTAGCAACAAGGTTATCCAAAGAATCTATATTGTTTATAGAAACCGTGAGTACAGGTGCAGCAACGATTATTATAGATGTGAAGAAATGTATTGTAAATTTATTGGGAAATTATATAGGTTTAGAAAATTGTTAAGAAATATTTTTGCAGTTTCATATTTAAGATATATATATATATACACACACACATATATATATATATATATATATATATATATATACAAACATATATATATATATATATATATATATACAGTGTAAGACATATTTTTGGGGAAATTTGGTAAATTTTTGAAAAATGAATAGAAACTAACTGAAAAGTAAATTGAATCATACTTTTTTATAGTTGCTGATTTTATTTAAATTCTATTTAAATATATATTTATTTTTTAAACAAGTCTGTGTATATTTTAGAATTTTGCAAAAGTTTGTAAAATACAATGGATATATTTTTAGGGCAATCACTATTTTCATATAAATAAAACGTCTAAATCTACTTTTTAAATATTTTATTAAACTAATTTATTTAATTTATAATAGTTTCAATATTTTGTCGCATGTCCTCAATTTTTAATAACTTCCTGGCAACGTCTAGCCACTGCTTGCACTAAACGCTGGCAACGCTCTAATGGAATAGATTCCCACGACTCTCTTAGAGCTAACCAAAACTCATTCTTATTTTTCAACCTTTGTTTTGTCTACAGCCTGCTTAACATCTTTC
>CM068313.1:52896274-53171274 GCA_034766995.1 Acanthacorydalis orientalis
ACGGTTCGTAAAAAAAAACGTTAAATTATCTGTGGATGATGTTTTATTCTACAAATCACTGAAAATTAGTAACTTAAATGATATTAGCTATTTGATAAATAAATATTTCTTCTGTCTACAAATTATAAACATTTTTGCGATGAGAAATATTCAGCAAATAATCCATTGTGTTTGAAAGTGGTATAAAAGTCCATTTATTCACACATTGAGATATTGAAGGGCTTGCGTTTGAATCAACTTAAAAATATTGGAAAACTTTAATCAATTCGGATAATGTTTTTAGAACTATAAACTCGTTAAATTTTATTATGCATTAATAATTAACAAAAATATTAAAGAAAATAAACGATTTTTTAGCTACAAATGGACTTATACCACTTTCAATAACAACAAATTATGAAAAATATAAATAATAGCAATTTTAAATTTATATTTTAATTGAAGTTGGCTTTTCTGAAATGTATTTTTTAATGTAAAAATAATAATTTAAATGAAGACATGTAAGTAAACGAATAATAGTTTATTAAGAAATAATTTCAGTTATATTATAATGAATTTATAATTAAACAAGTATGAAAAGTAAATTACTTCGTTATGATAACTAAATAATAACAAACTTATTCATATTTCAATCTTATTTCTCCTTTACACTAGGCATAGTGAATTATTTATGGTGAATAGGAGGTATGTAAGGCAGTAAATTTATCATATCTCTATATTTCTCTCTTGTTGTAGGTCTTGAAGTTGTTTATAGTGGTTACATAGTAATTTTGCTAAAATTTGTTAGACCTTCCTCATTTTCCATATAAATCAAAAACTTTAAATGTCACATTTTCTTCTATAGAGATTTTGTAGAAAATTTTGTCCGGTTCATCCCGTTTAAACCTCATCCAACATATCTTCAGCCAATGTATAATTTTTCCGTTATCTTGTTTATGACGTTGTGTTTTTAAGTCATATTTATTCAATTGTTTGAGGACATGTACACATTTTTTTTGATGAAAAATTTCCAAATCCAGTTGCGCTGATCGAGACCGTAAAAAATATTTTTGTGCCAAAGTTCGCAGAGTATTTTCTTTTTTGTTCATCTAAAAGATAAGAAACAAAATATTTTTAATTAGAAGGAGCTTGGCTATGGCGGGTAGAAGATTCGTAAGAAAAACATGAAAATTGTAAAAATGCAGCACTGAAATATTAGTAGTAACTTTTACCACTTTTATATTTATTTCAATGGATATAAATGTTAACAAATTTTGTTTTACATAATATTGGTAGGCACGATAATGGTACATCTGTTGAAGCCGTACATGCAAGCTTTACATGACATTGTAAGTTAAACTTGAAATATTCTATTAACTGTTCCAAAAAACATGAGTTTGAAAATGCGTATATAGTCTTGTACAAAAACAAAACTGTCAAAACATTGTTCTATTTAAAGTTCTCTAATTTCATCAATTGAATGAAAAAAAATTATTCGATTTTTTCAATCTATTACACTAGAAGACCCGCCTTATTTCAGAGGACGATAGCATAGATGTAAATACCGAATTTCAAAATGTTACCCTATAAAAGCCTACACGAATGGATAAACTTAAGCCGAAACAATTACTTAATAAGCTGATCATTTGGAATTCTATTTTCTAAATGCAGATCCTTCCACTGAACGAAGCAAGAAATTTAAGACACAACTTCACAAATTCTTAGCTCCATACAACGAAGTTCATAAAGATCTCTTGGATAAAAGCAAACATTAGAAAAGAATAGATTTTTTACAAAAAGTAGAGCATAGAAATCAAGATACTGTAGAAGAAAGCTCAGAAGATGGGCATGTCTTGACACGAAAAAAACGCCCTCATTTAATTGTGTTTAACAGTGTTGAAGAAGGAAACATTAAGTAATATTAATATGTAATAATTTTGACCAATTGTTTATTATTTTAAAAAACATATTTTTCTAAGTCATCAAAAGGAAATACTCTACAGTTTTGTTAATTTTTGTGATCTAATCATGTTTTTTGTACTAATGCCTTGTTTCGGGTAACACGAATTCGCATATCACGGCTTTTTTTAGGAACCTAACTACTTTGTTATTTGAGAGTTACCTATAAACACACAATTATATATATATATATATATATATATATATATATATATGTATGTATGTATGTATGTATGTATGTATGTATGTATGTATGTATGTATGTATGTATGTATGTATGTATGTGTCTGTGTTTTCGTCGGTTTGAATATTATGAAAGAGAAAAAGAGGACCGCAATTTGATAGCTTGTCAGACTGTTGTTCGGTAAGTCATTTAGTAAATACTACAGTTTTGTTAATTTTTGGAATCTAACCCTGTTTTTTGTACTAGTTCTTTGTTTCATGTAACACGAATTCTCATAACACGGCATTTTTTAGGAACCTAACGACATTGTTATATTAGTGTTACCTGTACACAAACACACACACACACATATATATATATATATATATATGTATATGTGTGTGTCTGTGTTTGTATCTGTTTGAATATAATGAAAGAGAAAAAGATGATCGAAATTAGATAACTTGATTGGTCAGTGTGTCGTTTAGTAAATACTACAGTTTTGTTAATTTTTGGAATCTAACCTTTTTTTTGTACTAATTCTTTGTTTCATGTAACACGAATAACACGGCATTTTTTAGGAACTTTAAGCATTGTTATATGAGGGTTACCTGTATATACACACACACACGCGCGCGCACACACACACACATATATATATATATATATATATATATATATATGTCTGTGTGTGAGTATTATGAAAGAAAAACAGATGATAGCAATTAGATAGTTTGTTAGACTGTTGGCCAGTATGTCATTAGTAACAGTCTAATATTACCATGTATTCTTTTATTAAAATACCGACGTTTTTCTTGGCAAAAACGCGTAATGAGCTTCTATATTAATAAAGTTATAAAATGAAGTTGATATAGAAATATAATAACATTTCATTATTTATTTTCTTACTTTCTTATTTCAATTTCTTATGAAAGAAATCAAACAAGTGTATAACGTGTTATATACGGAAATTTTGTCCTATTTAAATGACTTACTTTATTATTATGTATATATATATATATATATATATATATATATATATGTTTATGTATTGTGCACGATTATTGTTCAAACTAATTTGATCGGCTATGAAAGGAAAATCGTGAGATTGTCGATTTCTCTACATCGACAAAGTACAAACTAATGCATGTATGGTTAGAAATGTATTAGCAAGCTCTCGCTGCTATCGAAATGAAATTTCGCTCGAAGCAAAAAGAACGTATGAAATATTTATACGTTCTACAAAGAAAAATACACTTTTTAGAATGCATCGAGCGCTGTTCATTAGCTGAATAATACATGAACAGTGTATTGAATATCGAACCGATCCTAAATAGCAAAAAAAAATGCGTGTGTAGTTTTATGTATTTACATATTGCATACATTTCTGCACCTCGTTTCCAAGCAAACATCGTCGAACGTTTCAAGGATTTCCAAGTGCCGTGCAAATAAATTAATCGACGTACGATTTATGGAATATTAATGGTTTAGATGGACAGAGTGCGGACGTTTACTTTTCGTTCGAGATATAACAACTTTTATGTATGTATGTATGTATGTATGTGTTTTTCTGTTTATTTTTTTTTGAGAATTTCGAATCGTCTGTTAATGAATAATGACTGTTTCATCTAATATTCACATCGGCTCACTTTCGATACTCTTAACATTTTTCAGTTTCTCGGTTCTCATTTATATTCACACGATTTGCTTGCGATTTTTTATGATTAGATTCGTTAATTATTAGTTAGATTTTATTAATTACAGGAAATTTACATTCAAAAATATGTTTACTCGTGTGTATATATATATACACATATAAATATAAATATATATATATATATATATATATATATATATATATATATATATATTAGATTGACGTTAGAAGATTACTAATTAAAATTAAATTGAAAAGCGTTTTTATTTAACAGAAAGTTATACTATTAGGTTGGTGAAAAATAATTGTGGTTTTTGTCATTTAAATGTGGCGCCATTTTTCTAGTTACAGTTATCTTTCATTATAATCATGTAATACATTGTAAACAATGAAATTATCATTACTGATTTCAGATTATGTTTATTGTTTTTATTCTTTAGTATTATTGGATACAAGCTCTAAAATTAGTCATGGAAAAAAGAAAATTCGGGCGATTTTGTTGTATGAACTTCAATTGGGACGTAAAGCAACAGAACCTGCTCGAAATATCAAATTTGTGTTTGGGGGAAGGTCAATTAGTGAAGGTACAGTTCAACATTAGTTCCAAAAATTTCGTAATGGAAACCAAAGCCTTGATGATGAAGAGAGTCGTGGACGTCTCTCAGCTATAGACAATAATGATTTAATAACCAATATTGAATTTCGTCCTGGATAAATCAATTGTTTCACCAGTTGTGTCGCTTGTTTCATCGACTTGCTAGAACTATATGTCTTCGAGATCAATATTATTCAATTATTCCCACAAAAAATTGTTATTATTTATCAGTATTTTTCTCCATTCAGAGTAATCGCTTTACTAGCTTTATTCTCAAAAAAATAAATATCAATGACTTCATCGGACTAAAGTGCGGGCCAAACTGTTACTATTTCTGTATGCAGTGACTTGTAATAATCACCCTCGCATTTTCTTTATACCACATTTGATAGTTTTGCTTGTTAGCGTATCCAGAGTATCCAAAATGAGCCTCATCGCTAAAGATGAATTTTTTAGAAAAAGTGTGTTGACATTTCAATATCCAATTAACAAAACTCCGACGCAGTGAATAGACTGGCTTCAATTCTTGTACTAATTGAACCTATAAGCATTCAGAAATAAATCCTTATGCAAAATACGCTATGTGGTCTTCTGTGAAAGGACCAATTGTAGTGAATGTAGTAGAATTAACATTCCTGGCTTTTCTGAAACACTTTCACGAACCAATTCAATCTTTTCTTCAGAACGAGCACTCTGAACACGTGTTGGTGTTTCTTTATCTTTAACCGATCAACAGTCTTTTCAAATTTACTCACTAATCGCCTTTGTTTATCAATCGCGCTGAGATTTCACTAAGTATTCACTGTTTCTAGCGTCTGCCAAATAATAAGTAATGACAATTTTATGTAAAAGATGATTTGTATAGGTTATATACGGGTGTTACTTTCCAGGTAATCAAAAATGTTTACTTGAAAGAAAACACAAGTACCTTAAGTCAAGAATACCTGAAACCACCTACGTATATATATATATATATATATATATATATATATATGAATGTAGATTTATATGCATTGAATCGGTAAAAATAAAAAAAATGAGAGGTCTTTAATAATAAATGCCTCTCTAAGTTTTGCAATCAGAATGGTCCACTGCGTACATATATATATATATATATATATATATATATATATATATATATATATATATATATATATATATATATATATATATATTAGTTTGGTGCAAAAATAATTGTGATTTTTACGTGTCGTGTATAAAGATGCATATATCAGTTAAAATTATATTTATTAATCAAAATAAAGACAATTGACCTACAAATATTTCTCCCAAAAAGAAACAGGTTCGTTTATTCCTACAAGATAGAATTCTGAAGTCGTGGAATTAACGAATTCATCGAAAGTGCTTTGAGCTGATGCTTGATATTTAAAAACTTCTCTCAAATATTTAAAAAAATTATAATCTGTCAGACATAGGTTTGGAGAATAAGGTGGGTGAAGTAAGGTTTCATAACTTGGTTCATTTATTTTTTTAAAGACATTTGTGAGACATGTAGTCGGGCATTGTCATGGAGAAGAATTATATTCGATGACATCCTTCGATGACAGAAGCATTGTCATCGAAGTCTTCTTCGATTGATTAATGCTGGTTGTAAATGATTCAACTTCTCATGTATTTTTTCAATTTCCTGATAGTATGTTTCTTCTGTTATTGTTTCACCAGGATTTAAGAAGTTGTAGTGAATGATACCACTTGCCGACCACCAAACAGTGATTATAATCTTTTTTTCATTAAGTTTCGGTTTAGGAAACTGTTTTGGTGTTCCTCTTCGAACTAGCCATTGTGATGAACGTTTCAGATTGTTGCATAGAATCCACTTTTCATCACATATGACAATGCAATCAAGAAAGAGATCATTTTTGTTATGCAATAAAGTGCAGAGCAGTTTTCGTACCGCCGAATTGCTTGATGTTCGTTTAGTTCTTCTGGAACCTAGTTATTCATTTTGTTTTTTCAATTAGACTCAAAGGTCGAACACCTATGAATGAGTTCGTCTGCTACCTCTTGAGTTGTTTTACGTGGGTCCGCTTCAATAATGGTTGTTAAATTATAATTGTCTATAGCTGAAGAACATCGACGACACTGTTCATCATCAAGGCTTTCGTTTCCATTACGAAATTTTTGTAACCAGTGTTGAACTGTACTTTTACCAATTGACTCTTCAGTAAAAACATTTTTGATATTTCGAGCAATTTCTGCTGCTTTACGTCCCAATTTACACTCATACAACAAAATTGCGCGAATATGCTTATTTTCCATGACCAATTTAAGAGGTTATATCCAACAATACTAAAGAATGAAAACAATAGACATAATCTGAAATCATTAGTGATAATTTTATTGTTTACAATGAAGTATCACATGACTATAACAAAAGATATCGGTAACTAGAAAAATCGGCGCCAAAACTTAAAATGATAAAAACAGCAATTATGTTTGCACCAACCTAATATATATATATATATATATATATATATATATATAATATGTGTAGGTGTGTGAGAAGTACACGTGTGTTTACCGTCTTTTTAAAAAGTAAAACAGTCCACTACTTTTGTACGTATTAAAGAACAGTTTATCTATATTTAATATCGAATAAATCATTCGATCGGAGATTAGTTTCGTTCTAATATATCTTTATACGAAATATGCTCTTTAATGTTCAAATACTATTTGTTCCACTTTCACACAACAACGGTGTATTCTGAAAGGTGTTGGTCACTTTCTATGAAGCAGTTTTTGAGATTCCTGTAGAAGAAAACCTGTATATGATTTAGAGTACATCTTTTTCCATACACGTTTATGGTATGTAGGATAGTTCTGAATTGGTTCTCCGGTATTATGTTTGGAAACATACATTACATTCACATATCTACTAAATTTATAGTATGGGTGTGTTGCGTGGAGCTCGTAAAACTATTTTTTTTGAGATATTTATTATGGAATAACGGTTAGTTTGTAAATTAATTTCATACAAACGATTCGTTTCTTTATATTTATTAAATAAATATTCGGGTCACATTCTGTTTTCTTGTACACAGTTTCAAGATAACCTCGTAGCTTTTCATTTATTAAAAAGATTATATTTATTACTATTTTGTTAATTAATTTTTGTTCTTTTTAAATTTAGTTTTAAATTATTTTATAAAATATCACTCATTCATCCGATCAGAATAAAACACAACTAAGAGTATTTATACAAAGAAAAATTGTGGATATCAAGTAAAATGATTGTAATGCAAGGTTTTTTATAAAATGATGAACTGGTTTTATCACTTTAGTCATAAATAAATAAATACTCTCGAACCCTTTAACTCCGGTCCGCTTGTAAGGATTTTTTTATCACTGTGGACGGAACTCGTCACTGAGAAGACTCAACGCTGACATGTGGATTGCTTACAACGTACGATTGCATTTTCTATTCTCAAAACTTTGTGATGATGTTTATTATAGTAATTGGAATTGTTTTTCGTAAATATCGTAATTTATTTTAACACGTTGAATGCTTGCCCAATTTTATATGATTTGCCCAAGGCGATATAATGATTTTTTTATTGTGCGATGCATATTGTGCTAAAATATAATATACAACAGTTAAGTTGAACTGTATTATCATGTTTGATACATTTATCTTAGTGCGATAAGGTGTGCGATAAGGTGACCGATAAGGTGACATCCCCCGCACTGGAGTGCGTTTTTTCGATACCGTTTCGATGTTTTATGGCGCATTAGTTTTTTTTTACATCATTGTAAAAATGATAATAATATTGAAAATTTTAAAAATGTTGCAATTTACTTGAATTATGTGTTCTTACTAATCTTGGCATCGCCGATCACCGATGACCTCCGCTACACTACAGATAAGTTGAATGTCGGTTACCGGTGACCCCAGGACAATCAATCATGTATTATGTACTTATAAATGTTATATTTTTAATATACATATGATGTGTTTAGTTATAAAGTGATAAAATTATAAGAATTGTTGAGTGTTAATTATTTCATGATAGTCAATTATCTGAGGCAAAAAATATTTTTTTTCGATTGATTTTCATTTTTTTCTGAATATAATTTCCATTTAGCTCGATGTACTTATCCAAACAATGTTCTTGGAAAGTTATTCCAGACTCATAGGCCAATTTGTCAAGGTTTGCAAAATAGTCATTTACAGCGTTTCTGTCTTCATTGTTGTTTTTTGCAATTTTTTTCCCCCGAGCCATTATTTTGAGGCTAGGAAAGGGACAGAAGTCGGTTGGGGATAAATCTCACATGTACAATGGGTGTACAAGTAATTATATCTTAATTAATTGATTTTAGCCATCGCAACAACTGATATGCGGGATGGTGCATTGTAATGATGAAACAGAATTTTTATTTTCGCTCATTGTACCAGTTTTATCTTGATTCAATCACTCAACTGCTGCAGTAAGTTCGCATAATACACGATATTAATTGTTTTTCCCTTTTAATGATAGCCAATGAAGAGTATTCGACGCGCATTCCAAAAAACAGTCTCCATAGCTTTACTAGCCGATGAAATTATCGTTTTCTTCTTTGGGGTTGGTTCGCCTTTCTTGGTCCATTGTTTCGACTGTTGTTTGGTCTGTAGAGTGTAGTGCTGGATCCAAGTTTCATCAATGGCATCGATGCAAAAATTCGATTAAATTGCGTTTATGGTAAGCCAAACAGTTAGTTAAAACGTCCTTTCAACTTTGTTTTTGGTTGGGTGTTAGTAAATGTGCATCCATCTAGCGCACAGCTTTGTCATATCCAAATATTCGTGTAAGATATTGCGCACATGTTCCGTTGATTTGCTAAAAGTCTTTGCTATCTCACTCGCTTTCACTTTACAGTCTTTTTAAACACTTTTCTGGATTTTTAAATCATTTCTGGCATAGCCACTTCAATAGAATGTCCACTGAGTGGTTCATCAGTGGTGCTCGTCGGACCCATTTTAAGTTCAGCAATCCAGCACTTAATCGCTGTATTCGATGGAGAGAACTTCCTCAACGTCGAATCCAGCTCTTTTTTATCGATTGTATTTAAGATTTTCAAAAAAAAAATTTAATCATGGCACGAATTTCCACTTTTACCATTTTTAAAAACAATGCTTGAGGCGTTCACTTCGGCAGGTTGTCTAACCAATACTCAACATCTTATTGACTTCAAGCTTCAAAAATAATCACATGAAGAATGAAATCATGCAATACTACCAAAATATTGAGAATAGTGGCGCCATGTATATGTGAGACCCGGACCTTTTCATTCCACCCTCGTACACAGTTGATAATAATATTTTAAGTGTAAAATGTGAAATAAAATGTTGAATAGTAAACATAGTATGGGCGTATGTATATACTCTTCGTACGTGAACGTCCATTTTCAAGGACGTATATATACGTCATTCGTATTTGAGTGTCCACTCTTCGAGGGCGTGTAAATATAAGCTCTTAGGAGCAGAAAGATTAATTGACTTGTAGATATTTGAGTAAATTTATAGAAGTTAAACTAGCCGAAAAAGTGAAATCTCACTTTGTTATTGCATAATGTTAATAATCTCTAAGTTTAGCTTTCATGGTTTTGTTAACAGGTACACAATGTCATCGAAATGCGCATAAACAACAATCGAAAAGTATGAATGTTAAATATTAACTCAATATCAATTAAATCAAAATCATTATTATATTATTTATTAAATCTTTTTGATTAGATTTTTTCGTGATTTGCCGATTGTCAAAAATTCATTTGTAAAAATTAAATATATTCTTGTCTCTTACAACAAATAGAAAACAAAACATTGGAAAAATGAAACAGCTATTGCCGATCCATACATAAAAAAAACATACATTTATACAGTTATAAACAATCGAGACAATCTATTACAGATATAAATAAATTTATTTTCATATACCTAACTCCATTTTCTTGTAGTTTTGCAGCTGATAAACTACGTGATTTGTGATATTTGTTCGAATTTGATAAACAAATATTACATTTTCAATTTGATTAATGTTTGAATATATTTGTGAATCGTTTAGATTCGCAATAAAACATTATGTAAGAGTTGCATCGATGATTTGAAAGAAATTTAAATACGCGTTAAAAATTAGGCAATAAATAAAATCTAGGATTTAATCTACAATTAAAATCTACTTTTAGTTTATGATTTTGAATGCGTACATTCTCGTTTTATATTTAATTCCTTCACGAATGAAAAGTTTAATTAGAATAGAGGTTAATGGCGATACATTCTGAATAAGAATTTTATTTAAATTGATCGATGTTCGGCAATTATTTCGATTGTATTTGAATATGTTTGCTGTTTACTCAATCGACAGTCTTGCGTATTTTTTTAATAAGTAATTTGTTAATGTTTTAAATAATAATTGGATATAACATAATGCATTTTTATAAGTAATTATTCAATAATTGTATAAAAAAGATTAAAACAAAAAAATTTCAGAATAAAAGAATTACAATTCTTAGGTATTGGGTTGGAACAAAAGTTCGTAGCGTTTTTAAGATGAAATTCAAAGGCAGTGTTTACTTATTTGTACATATATTTGTTACTAGTACATATGTGCCATTTTGATCCACCACCTTTTGCATCTTTCAAGTAGTTTAATAATTTTGTCCTTCCAGAACTTGGTATATTTCTGGCCGATGAATTGATTCAGGTAGTTTTTGGAGGGTTACAGAGAATTGAAGTTTTTTCCATTAAGGGAATTCTGTATGAACTGGAACAAATGGTAATTTGAAGATGCAACATCCGGTGAATATAGTGCGTGAGATAGGATGTCCCAACCAAACTGCACCAATTTTTGACGGATCTGCAAAAAGACATGAGTTCTACCGTTGTCTTGGTGGAAAACTAAATCTTCTCGATTGTCTAATTTTGGACGCTTTTGATTGCTTGCCACCTTCAATTGTTCCATTTGAGCACAATACTTCCACGAATTTATTGTCTAATTATTTAGGAGCAGCTCGTAATACACATCGTTCTAATTCCACCAGATATACATCATTTTCTTCGGATGAAAACCCGCTTTTGGAGTGGCTAACGGAAGCTCATTTTGTTTTTTTTTTTCAAGACCTCCTTCGATATACATTATTGTAGACCCTACAATTTTCATCGCCTGTGATTAATCTTTTCATAAACGTAAGTTTTGTGTTGGTGATGTTGAAACTTCTTTTTAAAAATCACAAACGGAGTTTATTATAAAATTACATAGATATTACTCTACAAACGTAATTATAACAAATCTACTTAAATCTAAATTTGTATTGCTTTATATAGTTTTCCGATATTATTATTTGATGGGAACTGTCCATTTAGCTTCTTATATATAAATTTCTTTCAGTTAAATTATGTGGTTACCCAAACATTGTAGTGATTTACATAACTAAGTATTCCTAAATGCCTCCCAACACTCGTATGAGACATCTTAAGGATCTCTCCGATGTCCCGTGTCATGTTATGTTGATTATTTTCAATAAGTGTTGCAGTTTTGTCGTTATCAGCAACTACCGGAACATTCTCGATTCTCTATGTCGAATTTTCCATTTCTGAATCGAATAAACCACTTTCGAGCAGTGATGCCAGCTACAGCACCTTCTCTTATCACATGCTTTCCGTTAATGGTTTGCTCAAATTTTCAATGGGACAGACAATTTTAGACATATAAAATTATTTTGGAAGGTGTGTAATAAAACTGTGATAATTTTACTACTACTCGGTATATCTGAAAAATATTTACAAAATTTCTCTGCAAAAATATCTTCCTCATCCATTACAAAGTTTGGAATTTTAAAACAGAATTCATTTTTACTATAATTTTTTGAACACTTTTATGTACTTACCGGTCCCTTCGAAATCAAAAACTAAACTGAAAATATCCCCAGTAACAGAATTGATAATGTTGAATTGATAATGAATGCAGAAAAAATACCGTTATCTGGATTTTAATCAAGAAATCATGCACATGACCTAAAACGAGAATTCTCGTTCCCGGTCGCCCATATGTTAAAATGATTAAATTATTTTTGCATCAACCTTGTGTATATATATATATATATATATATATTTGTATATATATATATATATATATATTTGTATGTATATATATATGTATTTGTATATATATATATATATAAGCTACAGTATCAGAATTGCATTGTCAATTCAGAAGATATTCTTGTAATCGCTATTTTGTCAACAAAATGTAAACTCACTGACAAATGTTTCAAGAGACTCATCTAAGATTTTCTTCCAGAAAGTTTACATTCAATGCTCAAGTGATTATTTTCTTGATCTTAAAGAATTATCCAACACAGTTTTAAGATAGGTATTAGGTAAATAAAAAAATGTGGTTTATGACCTTTAAATTAATATACATTTTCGCAATTATTTTCGTACCAACCTAATAGATAGGTAGCTATTTGAGGTTTAAGATCTTACTGGCAGCTACTCTTTTGAAGTCGTCTGGCACAGTTTTTAAGAACTCGAAACTATAATGAGACTCTCTGTATTTAGTTGTGGACTGAAAAAAAATCAAAATATTTTTTAAATAATAATAATTACCTAACTGATAAAGTTGTTATTACAAAATCTAAATCGGATAAACAACTATTTGACAATTATTTTACATAATCATAGGACTAATTAGTTATTACCTTAATTAGTAGTGCGTTTCATTTTTTACAATGGTTTATCACATGACTATGACAAAAGATAACGGTAACTAGAAAAATCAGCGCCAAATTTAAAATAATAAAAATCGCAATTATTTTTACAACAACCTAATATATAAATATATATATATATATATACATATATTACATCATCAATTACTCATACATATGAAGATAATTCTGGTGACTCAGATATTCAGGTATTTAAATCAATCAATTTGCGATATACCTGTAGATTAGGATTCATACATAAAGGTCGTTTTTGTAAATATTTATGACAAACAGATCTACTATCTGCGTATTTCAAGAACGTCTGTACATTTATATTTAGTATCCGGACATACTTTAAGATCGTGTGAATATTAATCGATAGTAAAATTTTGTTTCGATTCTAATTTACAACTGTGAATAGAGTTATAAATCTTGTACAGATCGTTTCCCACCAGATAAACTATACATTTTTAACGCCTTCACTCAAAATATCAAACAATATAGTCACTGCATGCATTCAATGCAATTCCTAAAAAGTAATTTGTCTTTTCTGAGACAATGTTGCTTTTTCTTTGCATATTACGTGACAACACTTTTCTTTTCATAAATATGCAGAACGATTATGGTAAACACTTCCCAGTCCAGATTAATAAAAACTGTTCCATGTGGACATGCAATTGAGTGACAATAAAAGTTCCCATAACTGAAATCTAACAAAAAAAATAATGTACATATACATACAAACAGATATAACAAACTCTTTTCCCATCACTTTCAGTTCTCAGTTCCTGGTTTTACTCAACGATTCAGTGTTTCACACGTAGATTTGATAAATGCACAATGCGCTCAGATATATTTAATTGCTATACCAATTTGATAATTTAATTATATTCACGTGAACAGTGTTACAGTCTCGTTAACGATTATAAATATTTTGTATTTCGACTCGTTTGCGACATGTTATTTCATTTAATATGTTCTCATTGAATTACTTGCTTGTATTATAATCTAGTTAATATTTTTGAAAGTGCTCGTCGTATAATTTAAATGGATAATTAACAGTAATCGCGTGTGTATTGTTGTAATTAATGGCATTATGCATTTTTCTAAAATATACCCATAGTTATATGATTATGTTCTTGTTTGAGCAATGAAGAATGTGTAGCGTTTTCATCAGAAAGTATATTACATAAATATTCTAAATTACCCAACTTTAGGTAAACAGTGGAAAACATTTTAAGAAATTTAAATTGATCAATTAAACAGATTGTACAAGAGGAGTGAATTATTTCTTCGCATAAATTATGTTATGGATTTTTAATCTTTTCAGCATAATAATTAAATTATAGGAAATTTTAAACTTGGATTTGGCTATAAGGAAAAAATTGATGTTAAGTGATGATATTATGCTGGCCAAAAAGTAATTGTGTTTTTTTTTTCTATGTAAATAAAACGAGAATTTTTCAAGAGAAACAAAAACTATTGAAAAATATATTGTTCATTTTTTTCGAACATCTTTTGCCAACTTTCAGGTAACTTCATGATTCCGCGCTCAAAAAAGTTCTTGTATTTTTCGGTAAAAAAACAGTTTCAAGAACGATTTGGTATCCTCATCAGCAGTGAAGATTTTACCATTCAAAGCGTTTTACAAAGAACGGAACAAATGTAAGTCTGATGGTGCCAGGTCTGGCGAATATGGTGGATGTGGTAACACATCCCATCCAAGCTGCAACAATTTTTGACGAGTGACCAAACTTGTATGTGGTCTAGCGTTATCATAGTGAAACACGACACCTTTGCGAGTCACTCATTTTGGACGCTTCTTTTTGATGGCATTATTTAATTTATCGAATTAACAACAGGACACGTCTGAATTAATGGTTTGGTTTCTTGGAAGCAGGTAAAAATACATAATACATTTGAAATCCCACTAGACTGACAGCATAGCCTTCCTTTGGTGAATATCTGCTTTTTAAGTACTTTGAGCAAGTTTACCACGCTTGCTCCACGATTTTTTTCATTCGAAGGTGTTGTAGATGATCCATTTTGCATCATCTGTTATCATAGGTTTGAAAAATGTATCGTTTTCTTTCACGTTTCAAGAGAGAATCGCAGATATCAATGCGCTTAATGAGATAAATTTCTTTGAGCTTGTGTGGTGCCCAAATATCGATCTTTTGTTTTAGTATGGTTCATACTTATGCCAATGTTTTGATTGACATCATTTAATTCTTCTATCTTCTTTTGTGGCTCTTCCAGAGTACTGGTGAAGATAACGATATCATATGTATATATATGTATATATATATATATATATATTTGTTTTTAAATGAAAATCGACCATTTATCGATTCTTTCTTATTTTGAAGTATTTGAGTTTCTGTTTTTCACTACTTGTTATAACATCTTTGTCATCTTTAAGTTAACTTTACATACAGTTGAGATGTATCTAGTATCTACCAAAAATGACATAGTTTAATATATATATATATATATATATATATATATATATATATATGTTTGTGTGTATATGCATAAATGAAAATACATGTTCTAGATAATTCTTATATTTGATATATTAAATAAGATTGGTAATACGAAATTTAATGTGAGCCTTATGTGAAATTCGTTCTCACAATAAGAATTTAAATTTGAATATGTTTATTAATATTACAATATAAATATTTAGGTAAGTATGCTAATTGGATGTTAATCATGTGTATTTTCTTATAATTCATAACAATTATAATACTAAGAATAAATATATTCAAATGAATTATTCAAATATAACTAATATATATATATATATATATACACACACACACACAAAATATCATCATCAGCCTTTGTCAATCGACTGTTGGATAAAAGGCATCTTGTATGTATTTGCATTTTGTACGATTGAATGTATTTATTTTTAACTGATTTCCAATAAAAATTTTAAGTTCCTTATCCCACCTGTTCATTGATCTTTTTATATTTCTTGCTTCCCACTTAATAATTTCTGTTGTCCATCGTTTGCCTTCTCTTCTTTCAGCACGTCCCACCCACTTCCATTTCAGATTCTTCTTATTACATCTGTGATTCCTGTCTGTTTTCATATAAATTATATTCTTTTTTTACCTCTTCTTGTTATTCCCAGTATGTATCTTTCCATATTTCTCTGTGTTGTTTGGAATCTTTGAATGATTTTTGCGTTAAGTACCCATGTTTTCTCATGTTCTGTCGTAGGTAAGGACTGGTAGTATATATTAATCAAATATTTTTTCCTTTAAACAAAGTGGGATTATATATATATATACAAGTTTTTGTTTATATGCTTTACACACATTTTAAACCATTTAGTTTTTTTTCAATTTTACTAATTTATGAAAATTTTCAGTGTATCATTATTAGAAGAATCACACAAAAATTAATCAAATATAAAATATTTGGTGTAATATTTAACATACATACATATATATATATATATATATATATATATATATATATATATACAATATATATCATATTAAACATGCTTTAAATACAGTTAATATTACAATAAGACAAACAAACAAACTCAACATTCATTTACATAAAATGTATAGTTTAAAACTGTTTTTTTCTATTTATATATTATAATATACGATAATGTTTTATGTATAGACAAACGAAAGCAATATTTTAAAAAACCAGGTTATGCTAAATGAGAAATTGAATACTTATATGATACTAGTTCATACTTGATTACTCAAGCAGAAACACTTCTGATTCTTATGTCAACCCTTTAGAAATAAACGAGAATTAAGTGAGCAACGTGTGGTTGCTAAAAAATTATTGGAAATCGTAAGATAATTAGAGCATAGTGTTATCTATTGGAATGGAATTTCAGAATGAATATTTGTGAATTGTTATTTTATCCTCTTTAGTATAAACTAATCGAATTTTTGATACATTAATCTTTTTAATATAATGTATATATATATATATATAAATACATACATACATATATATATATATATATAAATACACATACATCATATAATCTACAGCGTCAGAATTTTATTGTCAATTCAGAAGATATTCTCGTAATCGCTATTTTGTCAATTAAATGTAAACTTGTAGACAGATGTTTCAAGAAACTAATTTTAGATTTTTTCCCAGAAAGTTAACATTCAATCCTCAAGTAATTATTTTTTTTATTTTAAAGAAATATCCAACACAGTTTTTTAGCCAGATATTAGTTTGGTAGAAAAATAATTGCGGTTTATGACCTTTAAATTCATATACATTTTCGCAATTATTTTCCTACCAGCCTAACAGATGTTTGAGGATTAAGATCGCATCGAGAGCTAACTTTATAATCGTACGACACTGTTTTTAAGAACACGAAACCATAATGAGACTATCTCTGTATTTAGTTATGGACTGGAAAAAAATTCAAAATATTTGTTAAATAATAATAATCTCCTAAATGATAAAGTTGTTATTACAAATTCCAAAATCGGATAAACAACTATTTGATAATTATTTTATATAATCATGAGACTAATTATTTATTCAAGCATTAATAGCTTATAATTTGACATTTTCACGTAGACAGTGCTTACATTTAATAAAATGTTCAAATATGTGATTATAAATAACGAGATTATACTTCCTTTCATAATAATTGTATATTACAAAACATAGGATTTTTTTATGATGTCGATTTAATTAGTAAGTGATTACGTTTTATTACGAAATCTGTATTTAATCGGAAGAAACTGTAGGTAGTTGGAACACACCTTTAAAATGTATTCAATTTACAATACTGCAAAAATGTATTGTAATTCGTTGTATAATAATTGATTTACAAAATATGTTTTTATATAAAGAGAGTTTAATTATAATTTAACATAAATTACACGTCACATTTTTAATTAAATAAAATATCTTTTTTATTATTTTATTTCGTTATACGATATAACTGTAGGAATTGCTGTTCATTAATTTTAAATAGATGAAAGTAAGTTTAACAAATATCTAGTTAAATGTGATTACTAAAAAGTGAAAATTAAATATTGAAAATAATTATACTTATTTCGAAAATATTTTTTACTCCATCAAATAATAAAATACTTAAAAAGTAAATGCTTTATACATAAATTAAATCTAGAGTATTTTGGAATATAATTTATGTTTAAAAAATATGAATAAAATATTAGAGAATTAGGCGATATATACTGTCGAATTGTTACACAGGCAATCCTTTCACGAATATATATATATATATATATATATATATACATATATATAATTTAACTGATTTGTTTATAATTAGGTATATATACTCGTATATATATATATCCAGGTTTTTGTATTAGTTCTTTGTTTCATATAACACGAATTTTTGCATAAGAACCAAGCAAATCGTGTTATACAAGTGTTACATATATATATATATATATATATACATATACACACACAGAGGTAACCCATGTATAACACGATTTGTTAGGTTCATAAAAAATATTATACAAAAATTCGTGTTATATGAAACAAAGAACTAGTACAAAAACTAGGGTAAGTTCTAAAAATTAACAAAACTATACTATAATGTTTTTATGACAGAAAAAGATGTTTATTAAAACAATCAATGATTGATCAAAAATATTACATATTATTACTATGTAATGTTTTCTTCTTCGTCACAGCTAAATACCATTAAACAAAGACCTTTTATTGCTAGCAAAATGTCCTCATCTTCTAAGCTTTTTCTGCAGCGTATTGATTTCTATGCTCTACTTTTTACAAAAAATCTGTCATTTTCTGTTCTTTGCTTTTACCTAAGAGATCTTCATAAATTTCGTTGTATGAAGCTAAGGATTTGTGAAATTCTGTCTTAAATTACGCGCTTTTTTTAGAATCTGCATTTAGGAAATAGGATTCTAATTGTTCGGCTAAGTCATGCCTTCCTATATGCTCTTTAGGGTAAAATTTTGAAATTAATAGTTTCCATCTGTGCTGTCATTCTCTGAATTAATTTGGTTTATTTCTGATGACGCCTTCATCAAATTTTCCCAATTCTCAAACCGTATTAGAGTGATACCATATTTTACAGGGATTTCCACCCATTCTCGAATCATGTTAGAGCGAAACCGTGTTGTAAGAATGCTGTATTATATAGGGGTTCCCTATATATATATATATATATATATATATATATATATATATATATATATATATATATATATATATGGAATCCCTGTATAAATATATATATATATATATATATATATGTATATATATAAATTAGGTTGGTAGAAAAATAATTGCAGTTTATGATCTTCAAATTCATATACATTTTTCTTTTTTTTGATTTTTCTGTTTTAAGTGGTCGTGTAAACTTCGTTGAATGGAACTAAGCATTTGTGAGGTTCTCTCTTAAATTTCGAGCTTCTTTCAGTGGAAAGATCTGCATTTAGAAAATAGAACTTCAATTGTTTGGCTAAGTTTATGCCTTCCTGTATGCTTCTTAGGTAAAATTTTCAACTTCAACGTTTTCATCTGTGCATCGTCATCTGAATCAATTTGGCTTATCTCAGATGTCTTTCCATCAAATTTATTTCATCATCCATTTTTCCCATCAATAATTCTTGAATATCTTCAAAATTGGTATCATCAAGATCTTCATCTCCTGAAGACTTAGCAAGTTCAACTATCCCATCGATTCTGCTTTGTGCTGGTTAGATTAGATTTGTGGTTTGAACTGAGCCTACACATATATTTTTCCAACACGCATTGAATGTTGACGGTTTTATTTCTTTGATGGATAAAGATACGAGATTAAATACAGTCCGAAATTGTAAACATTTTCCATGCTTCCATGACTTCGATTGATTTATCGTCAACTTTATTTAAAACCATTGCAATGATTCCCTGATGTAACGAGTTTTAAATGTAGCTATGATTCTCTGATCTAGTGAATATCTTTAATGCTCTACGAACAAAATGAATTTAAAATTCTAATATTCTAAAATTCAGTACGTATATTCGTCATAACACACAACTTCGAATGAAAAATATCGAATGAGGTGGTGTTTGGATTTAAAAACTCTCAGAACGTCCCGTGTTGTAAGGGGATTTCCCCCAATTTGCAAACTGTGTTAGAGTAAAACCGTGATTTAAGAATTCCGTGTTATACAGGGGTTATGCATATATATATTATTTTAATAAGTGTTTTTGTGTGTATATCAAAAAGTGACTGTTTTAGTTTCGAATTAAATTAATGAAGAACAATAAATGTAATTAAATATTTAGTTTGTACAATTAATATGTTTAGTAAGGACTTGCTGAATCATTTTGGCACATTAGAGATATTGATATTTATAATATCAATTACTGGATGATGCATATTTAAAATAATAAAGTAAACCGAATATATGAGGAACATTTTAAAACTTTCAATTTACAGTACAGAAGACAGATTGCACTATATGTAATATTGTCATTATAGACAAGATGAATAAACTCGTAATTACCTTGTATATATTCAAATTGTATTAAAATCTCATATCAACTCATTAAATTACTTGCAAATATCTTAGTTATAGCAGATTGGTACTCAAACAGTTCCTAATGCAATTATGTCGCATACAATCATTTTATAAATGTAACAAGCAAAAAAATCTCGTTTTAAGTCTCTACTCAATACTTTTAAACAGTTGTAGAACAGAGTTTTTTAATATGTAAGAAGTAATTAAAGAAATGCAATTTATTAAAAAATGCATTTGTTTTTCAAATAAAAATAAATTTTGTATTTTATTGAAATTTATTGGAGAAATAAAGGTATTAGGTGTAAAAATTAATCCTGTCGCTTTCAATTGAATCAGTCATAAATTTGTTTTAAATTAAAATATTTCTTCGCTGTTTTAAGATTTTTAAATTCCAACATTAACATTTAAAAACATTATATATCTTGGCCAGAGGGTAGATATAACTTCACAAAATAGTAAACACGATGACTTATAGAAAACATCATACTAGATTCGCATTCCATTTGAAAAAAAATGCTACTAAAGTCATGAGAATGACTGGTTCATCTTTGTGGAAAGGTAGTGTGACGCATAAGATATGCAAAAAATGATAAAACAGTGGAAGAGGTCCAAAAATACATTAAAAATTTATCGACTCAAAGTCGACATTTATTTTTTAACAATTCACAATTATTTAATTATTTAACATTAAAAATTTTTTAACATTCGTCAGTTACCAGACAGATGGAGCAAATTTATATAAAATAAAGGGGAATATTTTGAGGATTGAAACGTATTTCATTGTTCTATAAACATTCATTTTCTATGAAAAGAGGCACCGAATTAATTTGTACATCTAATGAAACCTATTAGATTCGTATAAATACTTAAACATAATATAAAATTTATATTTTAATGAGATATTGTATATGAAAAAAATCTTAATAATTCACATAAAAGTTTGAATTTTCTAATAGAAGGCTAATCGGTGAGATATATGAGTAAAAAAGAGAATTTACTTAACCACAGTGAATCTCTTATTAGAATGATTATTGTGAGCAAATCCTGGAGGCGACATGCGAGTACATTTCTTTTATGTAAATTTATTTTCTGTTGTTCAGATTTTTAGCATCTTGGGATGAATTTTGAATTCATTTGAATTTTTTTTTCATTAACTTATCCTGGTTTATACTCAAAAATTCATATACTGATTAATTCATAAAATCATTTTAATCCTTTAAAACCGGGCGTGGATCTAGGAATCTATTGATCTTTTTTAAAGAAACTATGATCTCAGAACGTTATATTTTGGATGATATATTTAAAGGTCACTCATATCTTTCTAATGAGACTAAATTTATAACTCTTTCCTTCATTAAAAAGACTTACGGTCATCCAAAAATCAGAAAAGTCGCCGTTTTTTCATGTGAAACATATAAAAGTTGTAAACTCAAGAATTGGTTTGAATAATATTTTTTTTCCAAAAACACATCATTGGAAGAAAACGTATAAAAAATTTTGAGACTCTACATCCAGGTACAAGATGTGACCGATGTGAAAACGTTTTATGAATACTTGATTGTTTCAAAATTTTGCACATTCAACAGTAATCTTATTTCTGCAAATTTTCAATTGCAATCAATTTTTCCGCTTCCAATTATATGTTTTCAATCAAGAGATTTATATTTCCCCCAATATTATTTTCCACGATATATCTGATAGATCTGAAATATCTAATAGTTAATCTGAATTAATGTATTTTTTCTTGTAACCGATAAATTTGCAATGTTTATCTCGTTTTCGATAAAAGAATATTCAACTAATCAAAACATATTTATAAATTTTTGCACCTTATCCTTCTCCCCAGCTTCAAAGTGTTAAAATCTATTCGAAAATGATTAAATTTGAAATTTGTTATAGAAGAACCTTTATAATTTGCATAGAACTGTCAAAAATAGCAAGTATACAAAAAACAACATGATAAAAATCTCATAGGAGTGCTTTAATAATATAAAGCAGCCAAATAGCTGTAATAAAGCACAAAATATCGAATACGTTCAGTGTAAACGTCTCTTTTCGTTTTAAGTAGATATTATAAATTCTACAGTTCACATAATGTACTAAAAATTTAAAATAGATTTGTATAATGTAAATTTGTATAATGAAATAATTTAAAATACTTGTTTATAAATCAGATATTTAATTGAGCATTATGGGAAGATTCAAGTTGCAATTATTTATTTTTATATTTTTGTTCCGTTAGTGTATTATCCTAATCGTTTTGATCTTGGTGTTTCAATTGAATAGCTACCTGCTACAACTAGTTACAGATCTTGAGACATCTTCAAGCAGGTTTATATCAACAAGCTACCTGAAGATGTCTCAAGAGCTGCGATTTATCCGTAATAGTTAACTACTCAAGTAACTCACCAGGATCAACATTACAAAGACAATAAAAATATTTATTTAACTTTTTAATTTGTCTACTTATTTTCATAAGAAAACTATAAACATTTTCTTTATTCTTTTATAAACCTGAATAATTTAGAATCTGATATTTCTATATAATATTATATAAACATTGCAACAATGAAAGTGTTCGAATGATATTAATTATTTATAATTAAAAAAATAAATAAATTCCGACAAATCAATAAAACATTGAAAGTTACTTTCTATTGAAATGTAATATGTTTTGTAATTAGTAAAATGTATTGCTTCTTTCTTATAAAACAAATTGTTTAAGAGTCTATAATTATATAAGAAATTTCGAGAAACGGCACTGAAATGAATGTTTATTTGAATTTTCAAATTAAAATAATGAGAGTTATAAGCTTGATTCTCTAAAATGTTTTCAAGATAAAATTAATGTATAGTTAACCCCTTAAGCGTTTTGTTTTATTTTGAGAATGTGTACTGGTGTGCGCAATTATTTCTAGGCGATGACGAGTATACTCGACGGAAACACAATAAATGTACTTGTTGTAAGATTGAGTTCAATTATAATAAAATGATAAATTTTTGGTTGTTTCCTTGAAGAATTCTTAATTTTATTGGTAAATAATTCACAAATCGTATTTCATTATTGTTTGTTGGCAACCATTTTTTTAATCTTGAATGTTGTTTTAAATTCAGGCGACTTTCCAAATTTTGCTCAGCATATAAATTAGTTTGCTCCAATATTATGTTTAGTAATTCCTAATCTAAAAATTTTACCATATAGAACACACATTCGGTTTTTGATGAATGGGGAATAATGAAATTTGGACTAGGATGAGCAGTAAATTTAAATGGTGCTCGCTCTCCACCTCTAATATTCGATTGTACATTTGAATTTTTATTTTCTTTATCGAGTTCATTACCTTCTTCATCCTCATCACTACTTTCATCAGAAGACGTTGAAATTACTGATATTCTTTCCTGTTCCTTATATGTAAAACCGCATCTTCATTATCTTCTTCAACATCATCACTACTTTTATCAGAAGACGTTACAACTGTTACCACTCTTTTCCGTTTTCTTGGATGTAAAGATATATTTTCATCACTTTCAGTGAAACTCATCTGGGAGGATAAATAAAAACTTTACTCACTTCACAATTTATTTTATTACACCCTATAATACCTTCCCTAGATAACAAACGTAAGATTCACGAAACAAAAAGAAAACTGATTAGAAATATTCTAAAATGTGCTAAAATTACAAATATATATTTTTTTACCTAAATTTTACAATAAATAGCAAAAGTGATTTTTTTTAACATAACGAGTATACTCGACACTAAACAAAAAAATGCCGTCTTTTCATGATGAACATACTCGACATAAACTCTTAAGGGGTTGAAAAAATGAGATTAATTTTGATTTGAAATAAAGATTCTAGTAATCTCAACACAAGTTTCTAGGATAAAAAATATTGAATAAAATCTTTGATGGTGGTGTAATTGATCTGTGTTATACTATTTATAAATTGATAATGAATTGATGTGAATAATGTCCACCAATCAGAACGCAGACCTCGCGATATCCATCAACCAATCATTGATGATCGGGATTGGAAATGTTTAACATACTATTTATAGAGTGTAGCGGGGGGAGCAACGTTGCGAGGAGGTAGTCTACACGAAAAAGGTGTTGTTTCATGGAATCATTTTATTTAGATCTATCTATCTATCTATCTATCTATATATATATATATATATATATATATATATATATATATATATATATATATATAGAGAGAGAGAGAGAAAATATATTTTGTTTAAGTTATAAAATTCAAATACCATAACAAGAAATATGATATGTAAACGAATTAATACTTCACATAATACAAGTTTTTTTTTTAAAAAAAACATCTATTATTGATATCTTAATTCTTTGATAAATTTTTTTTTATTGTTTATGAAGTATTATTTTTTAGTTGTATAAACGAATTTCGTTACGATGCTAAATTATCTCTGTAAAAAAATATTATTACATGTTTTTCGTATATTTTTACAGCAACATTTATTTCAAGTACTACATTAACCGACTTAATGTACAGATATGTTGTAAAATATATTGAGATCTGCAAGGATAGCTATTACTGTCTAAAGATACAAGGTCTGAATCAACAGTACATACAGTTAGTTTTACCATAAATACTGTTATAAAGTTTTGCAATATGCTTATATGTAACTGTAAACAATAAAGACGTGACTTTTCTTGTCATTGATTGTTTGGATTTTACGTATGAAAAAATTGCAAATGTGTATTTTTGACGAAGATAAATATATAAAAAATCGAGTAATTCTGATAATAGACGAGACAAAAAATGAAATAAAATTTTCGATACTAAACGAAAATAAATTATAGCGTTTAAAGGTTATGATGAGAAGTCAGAGAGTCAAGTTACCTATATTTTAATTTTAAATAGAATTAAATAAAATATGTGTTTAATACAGGTATTATATATTAGGTATACAAATTAATTCGGTGCCATTTTTATAGAAAATAAATGTTTACGGAAAAATTGAATACATTTCCATTCACAAAATAGCCCAAATTATCTTATATAACTTTGTCCCATTTGTCGAGTAACTGACCAAATCACTTGCCGGGGAAAAAGATGACTGATAATGTGCATAATTTGTTAATTTCTGTTGTTTATTAGGGGAGAAAGAGAGTAGTAAACAAGGAGTTCCTGCTTTTTTTAAAAAAAAGGTCTACCAAGAAATTTAAACTTGAAAAACTTGACTCTATGGAAAAATTAACTGATTAAAATATTTCTGAAACCTTCCATATTAAGTTGGTAGCAAAGTAATTGCGGTTTTTGTTTTTTGAATTCTAAATTTAATTTTTTTCAATGATTCTTATAATCTATTTAATTTCCTTAAACAAAAATACAATTTTGCATCTTAAAAAAAATAAATTAGCGAAAAGAAAACGAATATTAAAGTTTAGCAACATACATAATATTATTAGAAAAAAATATTCCTTTGTCATATTAGAAATGTAAGATCGAAAATAAAGAGATTAGACAAAATTATCACATATTAATTATTCAAAGATTTCGAATTAAATTCAAGCAAAAAATGTCAATATCCTCAATCACCTGTTGAATGAATGCAGTACCCAAATGGATTTTTTTAAAAATACAACATACTTTTCTTTATTGTTCACTTAATGCGAAATGATGTCAATATATCTAATCTGTTCACGATTGATTATGTATTTAGAATGATTTAAAAAAGAAATGTGATTAATAGATGTGAAGAAGAAAGTAATGCATGTATTACAAACGGCCTCGAAATGTGCGCGTTAGATGAAAACGTCGTATTGTACACAGTTTTTTCGACATATTTGCAGCACGACACACAACTAGAATATAAGTGGGCCGCTCGAGCGGAACATTTCCGGTTTATAGTTGAATTGAGTCTAGTTTGTTTAAGGTCGCATAACATTTGTTCAAATAATAATAATATTATTAATAATAAACCGAGTGAATGAGGATTGAATCATTTCCAATGTTCTTAAACGGATACGAGATGATATAATATGTCATTCAGATGAAAGAGGATTTTCTAAAATTAAAAAAAAATTAACAGTTAATCTTCGTTTGAATATTTATAACTAGATGCATTATGTTAATTTTATCGTTCATTTTTATTTCTTCGACGATGAATCTATACATACGGAATATAAAAATGCATATTAAGTATGCATATAAATATGTATTGTTTTTATTTCAATACTGTTCTCACTGATAATATAAATATTAGGTCGGTAGAAAAATAATTGCGGTCAATGACTTTCAAGCCCATATAAATTTTTATACCTAACTGTTTTAATTGGTCCAGAACTGTTTGATGACTAACGCCTAATTTTCGTGTAAGCTCTAGAATTGTTGTTAATGGTTCTGATTTAGCTAATGCCTTCAGTTGGTCATTATGAACTGAATAAGTCTTCCCCCGACCTTCTTCATCTTCAAAGTTTTCGTCCACAGCACGAATGTTTGTACAGTATGTTTCTTAGCAGTACTCACACTAAAAGCATTGTTTAATTTTCGAGAAGTTTCTACTGTTTTATCATTCGTTTTGAACTCATACAAAAATTTACTCTTTGCTTTTTTCATCATATCATCTTTAACCCTTAACGGTCGAGAGCTTTTTTTAAAATACTTGCCCATAAGACGACAGAAAATTATGTGAAAGCTTGTAAAACGTTTATGAGAATGAAAACTTAAATAACATATTTAAACTGGTTTATTTAGATATAAATTCAAGATATTTATATATATATATATATATATATATATATAGATATATATGTAGATATATATATATATATATATATATATATATATATAGATATAGATATATGTATATATATAGAGAGAGAGATATGTGTGTATATATATATATAGATATATGTATGTATATATATATATACATATATATATATATATATATATATATATATATATATATATATGTATGTATATATATACATATATGTATATATGTATGTATGTATATATATATATATATATATGTATATATGTGGATATATATATATATATATATATATAAATGTTCATTAATTGTTACTCATAATGTTCTGCATTTATTTCTAATATATATAACCTCACTGTTGATTAAAAGAGATAAATTAAATTTCAATTTTTTTGTAAGTGCAGAATATTCATGTTTATTCGATTCAATTTATAGCTGTCGATATTTTTTTTATTTAGTGTATTATTCTTTCTAATCAAATGTAATGAACAGGTAATTGAATTTCTTGAATGCATTTGGAATTAATGATTAATAATACTATTACTTATTCAAACCTGTTTAACGATAATTATAAATTGTAATTTGAATCAGATCTACTAAAAAAACAATATTAATAACAGCAATCTACGAGTTTTGAATGAATTTTATGACTAATTGATCATCAATTTATTATATTCATGTCAACAACAACCGTTTTAAAACACCAAAACTGTTCGTATTAGTCATATAGTCGATTCTTTAATATTGAACTAGATATTTGCAATTCAGTTAACTAACTGGAAATGTTCAGTCCATCAGATCAAAACAGAATCGATTTGATAACGTGAAACATACAATTTATTAATTGCGCGAGGTCAATTATTTAAAACATTCTTGAATACCATATTCGAAGCAATTATATATGGCAAGTACCGTTTGGCATGCATGACCACGCTCGGCGCCTTTAACGTGTATATTTTCATGATTCTTTCACTTTGGAGTTCTTAATAGATTGATTTTTTGATATTATATATATATATATATATACACATGAGCATAAAAGTATGTTGTTAGACACACATATATAATAATAAACCGGAATGAACTTTAACTTTTTTTATGCAATTATATTTAATATATCGACCGTATTCACGGTTATTAAGTGTTTATGGCGATAATTTTCTTAATAGAAAGCGATTTATAGTAAGTCTAGATTTGAATGCAACTGCGTTTATAATTAACTTGCAATGATAATCTTCAGATTTAGAGCAATGATTTCCAATTTTGTGGTCTACAGATAGTCTAATAAAGATTTTTAAAAAGTGTACAAACTAAATATTATTATATTTCTAGCATGATTCTGTAATTTCGAGTAATTATAATGAATGTCATCTGCATAGACTAATATGTGACAAGATGTTACAAATATTACCCTCGTTTTCTTGATTTCCGATAGCATGATGTAGAACGTGCTTGAAAAGCAATGGCGATAGTGCGTCTCCTGGCCTTACTCCTGTTTTTGTGATGAATTCATCCGATGTTCTTTTTATTGTATAATGAATGAAAAAGCGAAATAAAAGAAGTAGTAGAAATCAAGAAATTATATATTTTTTTTGTAAAAATATAAAAAATCTGATTTTGATAAATCATTATACTATTAAATTTAAATCAGTTTTATTATACACATATATTTATTTCTTAATTTATACTGTATTAATATGTACTAATAATTTTTTTTGTTTCAGGTGAGTGTTTTTGAAATATTATTACCGTTTTTCGCTGATAAAAGTATTAAACGTAGTTGGATTGTATAGCATGTAAGTATAAATAAAACCTTATTGATATCTTTTTTTATTATAATAAAGCATATATATATATATATATAAAAATGTTAATAACGATATATAAAATGAATATATATATATATATATATATATATATATATATATATATATATATATATATATTAGATTAGTGCAAAAGTTCATATACTATCCATTAGGTGGTGTTAAAAGTGCCGCACAGCGGCGCTCATGATTGAAATATATTCATGTCATCTATCATTTGAAAGGTGACAGTCATAGCTCATTTGAACATCAGATGCATTTTTTCAATTCGATTTGTGTGTAAGAAATATTTTTGCAAATGGACAACGAAAAGATTCACTTTCGTCAAGGTATGTTGTACGAATTTCGGAAAGGAGTTACCATTGGCATGGCAACGAAAAATATTCAAGTTTTAATGGCATTTTGGCATTTAAGGAAGTTGAGGTTCACGTTCGATATGTGGGTGTCGCACTAGTTGTCTGAAAAAAACAAGTTTGATCGCATCTCTTCGGCAATTTTTTGCTTGGACTCCTCAACAGAGAATCTTTTATGGATCGGTTGGTGACTGGCGATGACAAGTATTAAGATCCTGTACAAGATCCTGGCAAAGATAAGATTCTGTACAACAACGTTCAATGTAGACTAACGTGGAAACAAACGAATAAAGGTGCAGAACCAGAAACCAAAGCTGGTTTGCATCCGATTAAGGTGTTTGGTTGAATTGCAAAGATGTTGTTCATTTTGAGCTGCTTCCACGGGGCGAAACGATTATTAAAAGGAAGTACTGTCAACAAATAACCGACCTGAACGTAGCAATTAAAGAAAAGTATCCGATTTTGGTCAATCGCAAGGTAGTCATGTTCTACCACGACAATGCAAAATCACATATCAAAACTGATTCTGCAAAAACTGAAGCGGTTGAAATGGGAAATTAGGTTTCATCTACCTTATTCTTGGATATTGCACCTTCGGATAATTATTTTTTCCGATCGCTACAGAATAGTTTAAACGGTAAAAAGTTTGACACCGTGGAGGCCGTAAAAAACCACCGCACATCCTTTTTTTGCCAAAAAACCGCGTAGCTTTTACTAACAAGGAATGCAGCAGCTGTCTGAGCATTGGAAAATGATTGCAGAAAAAGACGTTCAATACATAATTGATTAATAAAAGCGTTTTCTGTGAAAAATAATCGTCTTAATTTCAATTTTAAATCGTGTACGAACTTTTGCACTGATCCCCAATATATAGGTTGATCTAATTTAGGCTTCAACATGAAAGTATCAAAAAAAATCGTGGAAATTAAAAAAAGCATGTTATTTGTTATTTAGTATTTTAGTTCAATTGTATTTCAGTATTGAATTAAACTAAAATTCTAAATAAAAAGTAACATGATTTTTTGTTCATTTTACAATTTTTTTAACACGTTCATGCAGAAGCCTAAATTAAATCACCTATCATATAGAAAGCATTTTTATTAAATGTTTTATTATATCAGGATTATACTCTTTCAAATACAGTTTCAAGTCATTAAATCGAACGCGGTCGATAGAGATAAATCTGTGGCACGATTCTTTTATAAATAATAATTCTTATAAATTATTATGCATGTCTAATTTCCTGTACATAAAAAATACATAAAACTAGATCGAAAAAATTAATAAAAGGGACAGCCGGTATGAAGCGAAGCGGTCGTTTGTAACGAGTTAACAGTGTGGCGCGACACCCGTCGTGTTCGAGGCGGTCAGCCGCTCAGGTATGAAAGTAGGCACTTATGTAACGTTCCATTCGAGTGCACGGAATAGAACAACAGTGTTCGGTCTGTCTGTGTCCGCTGTGATTGTTTTGAAAACGAGCGTTTATGATATTCGAATATTTTAGTGAAACTAAGACGGATGTAAATAGGGTATGAAAAATGAAACGACCTCTTTGTACGCTCGATAGGATTCGATCTTCACGGAAACAAGAAAAAATGAAATTTATTATTCGGACATAAATCAACTGTATAACAATCGTTTTTACACACAGTACATATTGTTTCGTGTTTACGATACACATACATATTAATGGAGTGAAATTGAAAACACTATAAATCAATTTTTGTATGCAAATTAATAGATTCATTGAAATTATTCGTAAAAGCTATGATTTTTCATTATTATTAGGCTGGTAGAAAAATAATAGCGGTTTATGACCTTGAAGTTCATATAATTTTTTCTCATTTTTGATTCTCCTAGCTGTTTTAAGTGGATCAGAACTGTCGGATGACTAACGTCCAACTTTTGTGCAAGCTCTCGAATTGTGGTGCGAGGTTCTGATTCAACTAACGCCTTCGATTAGTCGTTATAAACTGAAGAAGAACGCTTATGCCCTTCTTCATCTTTAAAGTTCTCATCCCCTGCATGAATTTCTTTTCATGCAGGGAATGAGAGCCTTATGATGATTCAGTATTGCATCATACGTTTCTAAACAGTACCCATACGAAAGCAATCGTTTAATTTACGAGCAGTTTCTGCTGTTTTACCATCCGTTTTGAACTCATACAAAAATTTTTTCTCATTTGCTTCTTTCCTATCTTTAATTCAATAGTTCAATTTGAATCAAAATTAATAATAAAACCAAAGCCGATGTCACCAAAATACAAACCGAAAAGTACACTTTAAAACGATACTAACTTGATGAAATGACATATTTATTGAATAAAATTAAGGTTAGAATTCAGGAAACAAAAACCGCAATTATTTTCATACCCACCTAATAGAATCGTACATTAACCAAATTAATGGATATGACATATGAAAGTCTGTAAGTGAATACCTGTCTACCTATCTGTTCTCTCATTATATATTCTTACACCATTTTCTGTATTGAAACTAAATATTTCACAATTTCTCTCTTTGATACTATGGATAAGATGTAATATTCGAATGACTTTTGATCCTTCTCAAACACATATTTTAAATATGTGATGATTTTATATTCAAAAATAATTATTCCGTATGAAATAAATATACATTCTTGACAAATGTATGCATCAATATGGTATATAATAAAATACAAATTGTAGTAGATTAGACATGAAACACAATAACAAGTAAGGATTTGCTATTGCTCTACTATTCAAAGAAGTTAGAACAGGTGTCGTTAACCCTTTTAGTCGCACACTTTGTCCGAAAATAAATTTAAATTCACACTTCCCTTCCTTTCTGAAAGCAATTAATTATTAATAAATTGCGTAATAGACATTGAATTTGTATTTTAACATCGTCAGTTACACAGAAATAGTAAAGAAAATTTTATTCTTCGGGAATATTTGATTGCTTTTCAGCATAATTATAAAGTCACTTAAAGTCCTCAGTGTCATTTAATGAGATACTTGCTGCTGCTTCTTATCAATGAGACCACAAATTCGGTGTACAATCTGAACTAAATTCTAATAAAAGGAATTACAAAAATATTATAGAGGACAGTCACACCTCCCCTCTAGCTCCTTTACACCTCCTCAGGGGAGGAACAGTTCACAAGTTAAGAACCTCTGCGTTAGAAGATATTTACTTTGTCCTTATATATTTTATAACTACCTTTCATTCTTAGCATATGGAAATGACATATTTAAAATGTAAATATGATACTAGAAAATGACTAGTTATTCGTAGTATATTATAATTTGAATAGTTACCGCTTGTATTTTTTTATGTATCTAATATGTGAATAATTTAAAAAGGAAAATATACATGTGTTATTTTTCAATTTTCTATCACATAATTAGGTAACACGGTGATCAAAAAAAAAACAATATAATAAATTATAAACGGCACAACTATTATGTTATTCTAGTGCAGCAATCATAACCGTTCATCGTTGAAAAAAGTGACTTTATGAGAAACAGAGGAGTAGATAGCTGATATAAGTGAAGTTTTGTTTATTCTCATTGCTATGTAACATAAGTATGTGTCTATCTAAAACAATGATAACTTTTATTTTTTTTTTGTTGTGTGTATAATATAGAAACAACATCCCAAACGCATATGTCCGTCCATAGTCCGCGCCGATAGCCTTTACCGGACGCATATGTGCGTCCATTGTCCACGTAGATAGCTTTCGCTGAACACATAATAGCGCCCATAGAATTCAAAGGGTTAAAAGTGTTATAGTGAAATTTCCTGTCTACTGGGAAATCATCCGTTGTATTAGTATCATATAAATAATATATATATATAAGGTATACTAGAGAGCTTCATCACCTGCTCACTGTGCTCGCCAGTCGCCTCCCTCATTCTGGGAGGAGGGGGGGGGGCAAAATTCAGTAGTCTGAGCCTTTAAATGAAATGTAATTTTCAGTTAATTGGACTGAAATATTTTTTTATTTACCTTTAAAGTGTTACTAAGCGGATGTTCCCCCTATTCGCTACGCTCGCTGAACCTCGGGGATCCACCCACGCTCGTTTTGCTTGCATTCCCAACGCGCTTCACTCGCACCCCTAAGTCGCTTCGGTTCTATCGTGTGTGTGTATATATATATATATATATATATATATATATATATATATATATATGATATAATTGTATGTCTATATAATCATTCTCGCTATTGAATACCAGTGAGTACGTTCCTCTGGCAAATGTGTTTGGACGTTGTTTTATAAAATCACATATTTCATTGTAATTGTGATCATAAAGTTTTTCTCCTTTCCGTATATATTTCTCCTTTCTCTCTCTTTTGGGATGAGTTTTTCATGCTATCTGTTTTTTTTTTTTGAAATTTTTCCCAGATTTGGCCTAGTGACTATAAATTTGATTTGTGAAAAATATGTTACAAGATTAATTCAAGATAAATGCTGGTTTTCGGGGCTAAAGCCTCTCGTAACTTCCGACACATAGAAGGCTCAAGTCACCTCAAGATAAGCAACATCAAATTATCCAAAAAACAATTTTTTTTTGTAATTGTTATGCTATCAATATCATAATTTTTGTGTAACTTCGGGTGTCATCGTTAATAATAATTTAATACAAAATCTGTACACATTTGTTTAAACTTTCTTGCATATTTATTGAAATTTTATACAACATCTGCTTTACATTTAGATTGATGTATATTTTTATTCAACTATTTTGCTTGTGAAATTCTCCTTGCAAAGAATAATTCACTGACATATATATAAATATATATATATATATATATATATATATATATATATATATATATATATATATTTATTTGTATGTATTTATGTATGTATATACATACATACATGTATATATATATATATACTTCCATATTTTTATACTCCCTATACTTATGTACATTTATTTACATGTATTTTCATATATTTAATTAAAGTGCAAATAAAAAAATGAAAATAGTAAAAAATATAAACTCAACGGCAATTTCAGTTCACTTTCTCAATAGTAAAATGTATTTTTTTTTAATTTCATCAAACGTACATACAAGATTTCAGTTTCATTACAACAGACACGTTTTTAAATACGAATAAATTCATAAACTTGTACGTGTTCGTAAAACATAATAAACCAAACATTTGACAATAATACTGTCGACATGTGTTATTAACGTGGTATGCATGTAATTCATTGCATTCTTAAATTACTTCATATTTTTGAAACCACCGATTACAAACATATATATATATATATATATATATAATATATATATATATATATATATATATATATATATATATATATATATATATGCATATAGTAATAAATATTAATGACTAAACATAAGAACAAGTTTGGTCCTTAAAAAGGTATGTCAAAATTCAAACTTATGAGTATTTTGGACACGAAATCGTTATTTTAGAGTTTGAAAGTAGTAATAAAGTGTCATTAGTGTCATAGAGTATAGACTGTTTCTAGAATTCAAGTTTGTCAATTCAAACCGTATCGTTCGTTTAGAATCTTACCATTTACTATTCGGGAATTTAAATTGATGTGCATCGATTTAGTATATGCAATACATAAAACGATAAAATATGTTTATTATACTATAAATATTCTAACAGTTTTTATGTACAGTGTTGATTTTTTTATGATTATTTCATTTTATAAAAGAGAACAGTTTGATTTGTTGATTGACTACTGATTATTTTGATTATTTCTTACAGCATTTCGATAACGCTGCTATCCTTCTCAGAGTAATAAGATGCAGAAATACAGATGTCTTTACCATAGTACTCTGAGAATGATGATATATATATATATATATATATAACACTCAAAATAAACAATAATCAATTATTTAACATTTTAACCAGAAATGTTTTAATGGATTCTATATAAGCGAGTAATTAGTTTGTGAAAGTGAATTTACCTACAAGGCCAAAAAATATATTATAATACTGATAGTTAGTCATAATTGTTGAATATTAGGCTGGAAGGAAAATAATCTTGAGCTTATTTTTTTTCATTGAAAGTGTTATTTTTCCGTGTTCATGTTAATATAATTTTAAAGTGCATTTTTCGGTCTGTATTTTGGTATCATCGACATTGGTTTTATTATTAATTTCGCTTCAAACTGAGGTATTGAACTAAAGATCGAAAAGAAGCATATAAAATCAATTTTTTGTATGAGATGAAAATGGGTGATAAAGCAACAAAAATTGCTCGTAAACTGAACGATACTTTTGGTTTGGGTATTGTTAGGGAACATATGGTACAATAGCGATTCCAAATATTTCATGGTGGGGAGGAGATCCTTGAAGATGAAGAAGGTCGTAGGAGTTCTTTTTCAGTTCATAACGGCCAACTGAAGGCGTTAGTTGAATCGGAACCACACACAATAATTCGAGAGCTTGTATAGAATTTAGACATTAGTCAGCCAACAGTTCTGGACTACTTAAAATCACTTAAATTAAAAAATGTATACGAATTTGAAGGTCATAAACCGCAGTTATTTTTCTACCAAACTAATAACTTCAAAATTTTTATGTCTGCGATCCCGTTAATGTGTTATCATTGTAATCTTCGTCCATTTAGTTCACTCGAGTTTCTGTTTTTTAATTACTAATTTTTGCATTTGTGCGTTTTTCAGTTAGATTTTATATAACTCAGTTAAATGAAATTGATTTGAAGATGGCATGCATTCCGAAAACAATAGAGAAAAACTGAAACTCAAATAAACCAAAAGTGATAAAGGAAATTAGGATAACGTATCGATTTATCATTTCAATGATTACTCGTTATTGTATTTTTTTTATAAAATTTTAAAACGAAAATAAAATTCGACATAGTACACATTTTGTTAACTGTTGATGTAAATAGAATTATCTTCGTAAATAAACATTAAAAGTTCAAATATGCAACTGTTGTATGCCATCAGTGCTTTCTACTTTCAACACAGTTTTGTTTGCTTAACGCCATTGTTTCATTATGACTTTATAATATTCGGTGTCATTTTATTTGATTTATGTAAATGATATAATCTTCAGAGAGAAATTTCATTGTGAACGATTGGAACTGTTTATAATTGAATATCTGTTAAATTTCTAATCTATGCGTCATGCATTAAAAACTGTTGTTGTAGCATATGTCTTTAAAACAAGTATCTTAAAATATGTAAGTCATAATCTTTGTTGTCTAAAATCTGTTAAAGAAAACATGTAAATAGTGTCATGTTTTTTTTAAGTAACCTGCTCGCTGCACTTGCGCACCACCGGAGGAAATTAAATTCTAATTGTTTTGTAAGGATAGTAAGAACAGAGGACCTTCATGTTTATGGTTGTTTATTTCTCTATAAATAAGTATTAGATATAGATATATTATTATATAAACCAAAAATACTTGTAAATTTAAGTATATACGAGTATAAAATAAGGTAAATTATTGAATTTGATTAAATACTGATGTTAAAGGGTTAAAAAATTATAATACATTTAAGGTAGTAGTAATCACCTCATACGAGTATATATATGTATATATGTATATATGTATGTATATATATATATATATAGGGCCTTGTGGTGCCATGGAAAAAGAGAGCACTCGCTCCAGGTGCTTCAAATATGAAGGCCCCTATTAGATATTTCGCAATTTGTTATTTTGTTTTATTATTTGTATGATTTTTGTTTATTTATAACGAATAATAAAGCTTAAATAATAAATAGTGCTCTCATTGCTGCTAGAAGGCGCCTTGTACCTAATTTGCAATTATAGATTTCATCTTCAGATGTATATTATATGTTAGTCATGTTAAATCAATATGTAAGTATATTTAGCATTGTAGTAAATAACTGTATTTGATATTTTTATACACCAAGACATAATAAATTTCATTATTATACTTATTTTCATTCAATCTCTATGTAATAGGAGGTTGTATTGAGCGCCGCTTTACAAGTGTAAATTGCTCTAGGTGCGTATGCTGGGGGCAGTAACAGATGTCTCATATGCCATTTTGAAGTGTAAACATTTTCCACTAAAATTCAGTCATAAGATGCTACCCTTTGTTTACACAAGTGCTTTTCTATAACCGAATTAAAATTGAATCCGATAAGTTATTTTTCCGATGTGTACTGCGCTACTTTCATTTGAAAAAAAATGCAGCTGAAGCCCATCGATTGCTTACGAAAACTTATGGTTAATCTGCTCCATCGGAATTATGTAGAGATTGGTTTCAACTATTCGAAACTGGTGATCGTGACGTTCACGACAAACAACGGCCAGGTCCATCGAAACAGTTCGAAAATGAATAACTTCAAGCTCTATTGCAAGAAAACCCTGTTCATACACTCAAACAATTTGCTCAACAGCTCGAATTCGATAATCAGCCATTTTATGACCCTTACAAGCGATGGGAAAGATCCAGAAAGAAGGGAAATGGCTGCCACATGATCTGACCAAAAATGCCATTGCTAATCGTTTGAACATCTCGATTTCTTTGCTTGCAAGGCATAAAAATAAGAGTTTCTTGTGTCGTATCGTGACCGACGATGAAAAATGGATCTATTTCATAAGAAATCATGGATTGATCCTGTGCAATCATCAACGTCGACACCAAAACGAAACATCCACGGTCACAAAGTAATTCTCTCTATTTGGTAGGATATGGAGGGTTCCGTTTATTATGAGTTGTTGATACCGAAGGAAACAATGACCGTCGAATTTTATGAACAACAATTGGTGCGTTGGAATGATAATTAGATCCAAAAACGACCATCTATTACATTTAATCGCCGAAAAGAGATTCTTCTCCATGACAAAGCTCGGTCCCATGTTCCTACAGCCATGAAACAAACACTGATGAAACTCGAATGGAAGGTTTTTCCACACCCAGCGTATTCTCAGGATCTGATCCCAAGCGATTACTATCTGTTCCGATCGATGCAACACACTTTGGAAGATACACATTTCCATAACTACCGAGAAGTCGAAAATTGAGTTGTTGAATGGATTGGCTCAAAATACAGACTATTATTTCGTCGCGGAATTCAGTTTTTGTCAGAAAGGTGGGAAAAAATCATATCTTCCGAGTACAAATACTTTAAGTAATGTATTCACACATTTTGTTATTGAAATAAATGTTCAAAAAACCACAAAGAACAGCCGTTTTCAATGCAACCTCCTAATATTATTATTCGAGCACTAGTTATACGACAAATATCCGACATGACGTTGGGACGATTCCACGATTCGAATTCATAAAAATAAAAACAGTTTTAATTACGAATTTGATGACCGACCCATTACAGACTAACAACACAAGTACAATTTTTTTTTATTTCATTCTTGACACTCAGGTTAATTCAATTACTGAAAGATTTAAACAAATAAAATTATATGTTGATAAGTTTATAATATTGTACATTTATAAATTTAAACATGAAAATAGATCAGAAATACTAAAAAAATGTATTGGTATAATATATAGGGTGATAATGATAATAGAGATATTGATGGTCATGAACTTTGTGAAGAAATTATAAATTTAGTATTATTGTCCTCTCAAATGGAATCTATAGTCAAAAATACTTAATTATTTGTGGACAAACAATATGACTCAAACTATAGAAAACTAATAAGAAGTTTTTGTTGAAATATTGTAATTGTCTATTTAGAAAATGTAACGTTTTAGTATTCTTAGTAAATACTTCTTTGTTTATTTTTAAAATATTTATTATAGAAAGATAATTTATCATTATCTGAGTTATTTCTTTCAGTTTACAAAATTAAGAAGTCGATTTATTCAATTGTACATACATTAACTTACATTATTTTTAAATTTATTATTATATCATACTGACTATTTATCATGCCTGAAACTCTATGCATACACAAATTAATCTGACCAATAGTTAAATGCCAGAAGGAAATGCGCTAGTTAATTATGTGGAAAGAGACAGCTAATAATTGAGAAAGTGAGGAGCTCGGCGAGGTCGCTCGAGGAGATACAGCAAGAAGCAGAAGTACCGTTGGCCTACTTTACAACATTTGTCTCATCATCATCGTCCATTGATGTTCGCTATAATCACAACTATTCTGTTTGTGTACGGTTTTTTTCCGCACCAACAAAAACTTAACGAAAACAAAAATATAACGAATATCATTAGACTAAGGAAAATCATTTTTTCTACATTATTTCCCACGATTGTAAAGCATGTACAATACTGATTATTTGCTTCTGATTATGATTACGAACGGAGTCGTTTTAAGGTCAAGACAATTATAACGAAGCGTTTTGGTGTATCCTGTGGAATGTTGGTCCATTTAAACTTCCTCTATGAAAATAATTGCGCATATTAGATCGATGTCATAAATAATGTCGTATAGAAATATGTTGATTTATATTCATGTCTGATGATTGGTATCTTTAGAAATTGTTTACGTTTCGGTAATGTCAGAATAATCGAAGGAAATCGATTAATGCGGAAAACTGATTGTGTGTTTGACATTTATGAATTCTAATCGGTAATTTATAAGGTATTATTATAAGCTATTGAGGAAGTTTTCTATTATAGTAATGTTATTACTGGTATCTTGATTGTATTGTAACGTTTTCTTAAACATACAAGTAATATTCTTATAATTATATATTATTTTTCTATAAAATGCGTTTTTTTTTAAAAAAAAATTTATAGTACAATTGAATAAACTATTAACATACATATATTTTAATAATTATTAAAATTTATATATTATAGATTATTTTTTCTTCATTATATTAATTAAAAATTATGAATAACTTCTATATTTATTTTTATAAATTCAGTTTTATAATAAAGAAAAAATGTGATAAAAATATGTATTAACGCAAATGTTTAAATTGTTTTCTTTGCTCATCCACATGTTGTTCACATTTTCGATAAACGGAATTACATACATCACCTAAGACAGGGGTGGCCAATGTTTTGGTTTCCCTGCGCCACATTGGAAGAAGAAGAATTGTCTTGGGCCACACATAAAATACACTTACACTAACGATTGCTGATGAGTAAAAAAAATCTTTTCCACAATTCATTTTACCCGACATTCCAACAGGGTCCTCTCGTTCTTTATTTTATTAGTTAATTTTAACAGTTTTTTGTTTCTTCTGGCGGAACTGTTTGCAATTATAATGCCAATTATGGATAATATTCCATTTACTCCTATTTGTGGTCGTAACATTCTCTGATTATTCCATTCTGTTCTGTTGTCGTCTACAAAATTCGCTCTCAAGAACTACACAATTAAATTACAAAAAAAATCTCATAATGTTTTAAGTAAGTTTATGATTTTGTGTTGGACCGCATTCACAGCCGTCCTGGGCCGCAGGTTGAATAAGCCTGACTTAAGATATCTTTTGACATTTCTACATATTCTGCTTCAATAGCTTGCGGTAATTCAGCGATAGTTACTGGTTTTGTGCCGTACATTTTAGCTTTGAGCTAAATTGGTAACTATTATTATAATAATCTAATAACTATAATTATAATCTCTCATAATTATAATCTATAATTAATAAATTAGAGAATTTATTTAGAACTTATTTATTATAAATTAGGTTGACTTATTTACTGCAATGATCTGTTAAGAAAAAAATATAAATTAATTTTTTGATGAAAAAAAGTCTATTTGAAAATAAATATAAAAGTTAGCTTTCAAAACAGGCATTTCTTTATTATAAATCGAATGAAATCTTTATAATGATTCTATATCTAAGTTTATGTAAAAAAATACATCATCTATCTATATCACTGATTTATTACTAAGCAGTTCGATTTATCAACACCCATAAAATAATCTTCATATTAGAAACATTTTTCGTACAGAAAATAAATAATAGAACATAAAATTGTTTTTAATGTCATGAAAAATTTCATTTATTAGTAGAGAAAAAAATAATATATTACTTAAAACGATGAGACAAGTGTATAGATTTTGTGATAAATTACAATGTTGTAAAATAGTAAGCAGTTTGTGATCTTTTAATAAAATACTTTTATACGACAACATATGTTTTTATAATCAGTTAAACATTTGCATACAAACGAATACACATACACACACACACACACACATATATATATATATATATATATATATATATATATATATATATATATATATATATATATGAATTCATGCTTTTATTTGTGTGTGTAAAAACTGCTGTATTACATCATATTATAGTCAGTAGTATTTAAAAATAATCATATAGCTACAGGAATTAATCATAATGTTAAAATCAATAGTGAGATGACGTACAAGAAATAAATGTTAAAAATTATAAACTATTTTCATCACTCTTTTATCTACCTGTAAATATTTTCTGTGTTATTTCTCTCACATTTTAAATTAACATATTCTGTTCTCTAATAATGATGACATTAAATCTATATGCATACTTTATGTATATATATATATATGCATACACACATTGCATTTGCACACACATTTGCATATATATATATATATACATATATATATATATATATATATATATATATATATATATATATAAATATAAATTATATGTGGTATAGCTCGTAGTTATAACGCAGTATAGGTCATAACGACTAGCGGTAGTCTGTAGGTCAGTCACAGCTTTAGGGCCTGCTGCTTGTTTCTGATTACAAAAGTGGGGGTACTCGAAGATTCATCAATGTTTGTCAAGTGACGGTATTTTTTTATTATTAAATTTATTTTAAATGGTTTCGGAATGCCTATAGCGTCACTTGTGTTAATTTTTTGTACGAAAATATTTCTTTAATGGAATATATATATATAAAAGAAACTTTTATAGCAGTTTAATATTTTATACGTTTCGTTTAATCTAGAATAGTTTGATTATGCTTTTTTGTAAGACATTATTTCATTATCCGGTGTAGTAACAATTAAACAGTCGACCTTATTTCTGACAAGCGGTTATAACTGAATTATTAATGATATAAACGTTTCGGAGATTTAATTTCGTTTTTGAGAATATTTCAGGAAAAATGTCTCATTCTTGTTATGTAATGATGGAAAGATAATACAATTAATCTTTGAAGCGTAGGTAAATGTAGGCGTAATACCGTTTCATAACTATTAACTGTACTGAGTCAACGTGAACGAAACACCGTTTAACTAACTGCCGAAAACGACACAAGACTATCCATTAAGCATTTATTAATGACTGTTTTTTTGTGTCATGTGTTACATAAAAACAATAATAGTATTATTATAGTCAGATCAAGCAGACATTCATATATATATATAAGTAAAAATATTTTTTAGAACGTATAAAAAGTGAATTTTAGAGTGGAAATGTTTCAGAAATAATTGAAATCTATTTGACGTAATTGTAGACTAGCATATTATTTTAACTAATAATATATTAGTAAGATTTGCAGTTCTTTGACATGAAAATATGTATCTTCATTTCAAAAACGATGAAGTTTTAGTTTTTAGAAATTTAATCTTTTTCTGATAGCAGTTGTATTTAAGATTTAGATCGTACTATTTTCGATTTATATATTTTTTCAAATTACTGTCTCATAATACAATATGTGTTGGTTTTTTGTATACAATTTCGATTTTCTATGATCAATTATATATTTATTATACTTAATATCGTGTTTCTTAACATTTTTTTATTAATAATAGTAGAAAATGAGATGTTTTGTAGGTCTGAAATTATTAAGTTGGTAGGAAAATAATTGCAGTTTTTGTTTTCTGTATTGTAACCTTAATTTTTTCAATAAAAGTGTCATTTCATTGTGTCCATGATAATATTATTTTAAAGTGCATTCTTTAGTCTGTATTTTTGGTAATATCGACTATGGTGTAATTATTAATTTTGCTTCAAATTGGGCTATTGAATTAAAGATGGAAAAGAAGAAAATAAGAGCATGTTTTGTATGAGTACAAAACGGATGATAAAGCAGCAGAAACTGCTCGTAAACTAAACGATACTTTGGTGTGGATACTGTTAAGGAAGGTATTGTGAAATGGTAGTTCCAAAAATTTCGTCCTGTGAACGAAACCCTTGAATATGAGAAGGTCGAGGACGTCATTCTTCAGTTCATAACGACTACCTAAAGAGTTAGTTGAATCAGAATCACAAACAACAATTCAAGAGCTTGCACAAAAGATAAGTGTTAGTCATCCAACACTTCTGGATCACAAATGGAAAAATTTATATAAATTTGTAGGTCATAAACCGCATTCTTTTTTCCACCAACTTAATATTTAAATAATTATTATTTTAGCTAGAAAAATCAAAAAAGAGAAAAATGTATATGAATTTGAAGATCATAAACCGCAATTATTTTTCTACCAACCGAATATCATCAGTATAAAAAACGAAGAATCCCTAATCTTAAAAGTAAAAGTATTTTTACAAAGTTCGTATTTGAAACATAAGGTTTACTCATTAATCTTTCAGTTCATAAATAAATTGAACAATCAGTATATTTTCAATTAAATTTTCTTTTAGATTTAATATTTTTGTACAGTTTGGTCACAATTTGTGTCAAGATTACATTCCATCCAGACACACACGTGTAATTTAAAATTCATGTATTTGAAATGATTTTCTTAGTAAATTTTAATTCTTTATGATTTAAGATAGTGCTTCTGAAAAGAAAATTAAAATAAAAATAAAAGTGTTACAAAAATATAAGAAGAGTAGGAATAAATGATATGTAAAATAACATAAAAATATAAAATTATGACATATAGTTTCATTCCTGCGGCTTAATTCACTTGCATAAATTACTTTTTCATTCAAACCACAAATAGCAAATAAAATTAATCAGAAATGCTCAATAATTGATTATTTATCATTTTTGATTGTTATTTAAGTGTATCTCAATGGTAATGGCGCTTAGATAAGTAAAAGTATTTTAAACTAATACTATGGGGTTCTTCACTCTACTAGCTACGTTCGCCGATCCCGAGGTCTCCTTTCCTGGTCACTTTGCTTGAATCACACACACACACACTCACACACAGACGCACACATATATATATATATATATATATATATATATATATATATATATATATATTGGTATGACTATATAATTATTTTCGCAAATATTTTGCAACGTAGGTGTTTTGTATTGAATATATATATACATATATATATATACATATATATATATATATACATATATATATATATATCACTCTCGCAGATATATAGCAAAGTTGTTGTTTTATAACGCCACACATTTCGTGGTAGTTGTTTCCTGATCCGGTTCTGGTCCTGGCCCGGTTTTGAAAATTTGCGGGCTGCACACAATATAAGAACAGAAAAAAAACATAAAAAATACATACATTACGGACAAAATGATTTTAACTACTAGGATAGGTAACGAACAGACAACACTCACAAACGCATACATTATACATAAACTTGTATTATGTAACAAATTGAATATCAATAAAGTCATTATTGTATTCTATTCTTCTTGTAGTTGTTGTGATACTAATGTCATATTTTTGTGTGAAAATTTCGTGTAACTTCGGATGTCATCGTTAATAATAATTTAATGCAAAATCTCTGCATGTTTTTTTAAAAAAGTTTGTCATTTTTCTGAAATTGTAGGGAATATTTTTTTATATATAGATAGATAATTGACAGAATGATTTTTCTGTGTGTTGGTAGTAAGCGAATGATGAAATCAACGTTGAAATTCGTAAAAAATAATAAAAAATGATCAATAATCAATTACTGAATAATTTAATCAGAAAAAAATTATATGTTTTGTGATGGAAGTGAAAAAGATATTTTTTAAAAAAAAAAATGATAGTGAAATTATAAATTGTTCCACTGTTAAAATTTAACAAATGTAATTTCGACACAATAGTTATGATTTTATCTCAGCCGGACATTAAAGACTGACGGTTTTGTTAACTCAGGCATTAATTTTCAGGACGTATTAGCTGAATAGTATTCAGTTGATTAAAATAAGAATTAGTACTTAAATGAGACAATAAAGAAATCTCTCTAATGTAAGACTAAAATAAGTATGGGAAATTATGAATTATAATCAATAAAACATGCACACACACATACACACATAAATATATATATATATATATATATGTGTGTGTGTGTGTGTGTGATTGCATATGTGAGAGGGTGATATATATATATATATATATATATATATATATATATATATAATATGTGTGTGTGTGTGTTTGTAATTTAAAAGCAAATTATTTGCATCAAGAATTAGGATTCAATTCTTTTGGTTTTCTCTGTAGAATCAACATTAAGCTTGAAAAATCATTTCCACATATACCATTTGAAGTAAAAGGCTCATCAGAATAATATATTCCGATGAAAGAATCTAATCTGGCCTGAATTTTATCTTCTCTTTTTTTCTTATAAAAGTTCTTCATAACAAACAACTAAATCCTAAGCTTTTCTTGAATATCAGGCATTTTTATCGTTTTCGTTAGCATTTCTGTATTATTCTTCGGCATTAAATTATAAACAGTAGTGATTTGAGTAAAAATAATTAATAAAAATTTCAATATTAACCCTTTCGCTACTACAGGCGACTATAGTCGGTCTCCAAGAAACGCTCTTCATATAATACAGGTGACTATGGTCGCTCGCCATGATCAAATGATCTTCATATGCTACTGATAGTCGCCTGATATATAGCATTCACTTAAAATCACTCACTCAAAGTTAATTAATAAATTAAAAATATCCTATATATAGATATATATATATATATATATATATATATATATATATATATATATGTATATATATATATGTATATATATATATATGTATGTATATCCGTATTAAAAATGAAATATGACTGTATTGTGAAACAAATTTATATTGTTTGTTTTTCTTTTATATTACAAGTAAATTAGAGTTAGGTTATTAGTAATTATTGTAATCGGTTACCATTTGATCAATCATTTTCACCGATTTAGTTCCATTGTGAATTTTCTTGTATTGTTGCAATAAATAATTAAAATTAATTAATGTAACAGTACTGAAATTATTTTTAACTTGTTCTTTTTCAATTTGTTTGTATTGCTTTTTTTTAATTAGCTAAACGAGTGAAACATCAAACTATTTCCACATTGGTTATATATCACCTACAAATTTAATATAAAAATCATTTTATGCTGAAAAGAATGTATAACTTGTTTGAAAAACTCACAATAAGAATATATTTTCATTCTAATATGTAAAATTAATCGAATTGAGAGAAAAAACGATCAATTCGAATGAGTATACCAAAAAAAGCGTATAATAAAAGTAACTAACGTACAAATTAACATAGTGATCTACATTTGAAATTCGCACTGGTAAGATAGACAGTGCGGCGTAGTACAAATATTCGTTGTGGATATATAAGTAAAAAAGGGCACGATATGTGAACACCTGTTTTGTAATCAGCTTAAGTAGTCACCCGTACACGTAACCCACGATAGGCTTATGCACCGATTATGACAGACTTGATAGATGAATAGAATCGACCGTTCAACCTGTGCCGGTTCGCCTAACAGTACTTCCTTCTTCTTGGCCACGCATGCTCGTTTGTTAATTGTTCTTTCATACAAGAAGTTCGCAATGTTTACGTGTATATATGTATTATATATATATATATATATGTTTGTATGTGTGTGAATCTGTCGGATGAGTCGACAAGTATATTCATCGTATTTTTTGGGTCGTCACTTATGTACGTGCTGAATTGATACCGCAGAATTGTTAACAGCGATCATTGTTGACCTACATTTTTTTTCGGTATGAGAACGGGCGTGGTCTGTTTTCGTATGAAAAAAATATGTATTGTATTCGTATGAAGAAGGCATTATTATATTTTTAGGTGCAAAACTACTTTCGATTCGAATATTTTTATGAAATTACATGCACGTTCGCACATTTAATAAACATCTGGCCGTAATTTCTAAGAGAAATACTTCATGTTACTCTGTTTGTTTTATATACATATTTTATGTTAAAATGGTAAAATTACATTACCAATATTAACATATGCTGTATTAAACGGTCTTTAATTGAGATTAAAATTTAAATATAACCTAAAAGTGTTAAATTATGTAGGTTGAGTAATTATCTCGTTCTCTCTGTGTATATATATATAATGATTCAATCCAGGCTTCCGCATGAAAGTATTAAAAAAAAATTAATTTTTGCGTTTTTTTTTATACTTTCGTGGGGAAGCCTAATTTGAAAAACCCTATATATATATATAGAGTGATTCAACTTAGCCTTCCCCACGAAAGTATTAAAAAAAACGCAAAAATAATTATTTTTAATACTTTCATGCGGAGGCCTGGATTGAATTATCATATATATATATATATATATATATATGATAGGCTTCCCCACGAAAGTATTAAAAAAAACGCAAATATTAATTATTTTTTATTACTTTCATGTGGAAGCCTGGATTGATTCATCATATATATATATATATATATATATATATATATATATATATATATATATATATATATATATATATATATATATATATATATATAGGGTGATTCAACTTAGGCTTCCCCACGAAAGTATTAAAAAAACCAAAATTTAGTGATTTTTTACTATTTTCATGTGGAGGACTGGATTGAATCACTCTCTCTCTCTCTCTCTCTATATATATATATATATATATATATATATATATGTATATATGTATATACATATATATATATATATATATATATATATATATATATATATATATATATATAGGGTTATTCAACTTAGGCTTCCCCACGAAAGTATTAAAGAATAAACGCAAAATTTTGTTATTTTTCACTACTTTCATGTAGAAGCCTGGATTAAATCATCATTATTATATATATATATATTCGTGTACATAGAAGGATTGAAGATGTTGCTAAAATTAAAAAAAATAGACATAAAAAATGTGCTAATGACATAAAAAATATTAAAATGTTTGTTCTAAAAATCAAAAAATAAATAAGGATATAACTAGATATTACCTTATATATGTACATGTAGGTATATATATATATATATATATATATATATATATATATATATATATTTATACATATATAGATGATTAAATGAAGCTTCTACATGAAAGTATTAAAAAAATTGCAAAAATTAAAAAAATTATATCACCCACATCACTCATTTAGTACTAATTTTAATTGTATTTTAGTATTGTATTGAACTAAAATACTAAATAAAAAATAACATGTCTTTTCTTAACCCCTACGTCCTCTTTTAATACTTACATGTGGAAGCCTAAATTGAATCACCTATGTATAGTGTATAATATTCGCATATGAGATCTTGTGCTAATAGGAGGTTCAGATATGAAGTTAAAATTTATCCTGTGATATATATATATATATATATATATATATATATATATATAATATTTATTTCATTCAAACAAATTATTGACTCAAAATCAAAAAGCGTTTGATTAGTCGTAAGTAATTGCAATACAAAGAGGCTAGAGCTGTGCGTTCTGTAGTTTTGGAATGTTTTTTTTTCCGGTGTATAAGCCAGCCGATTTCAAAACCGGACTTGAGAAGAGTGTGGATATTAGAAAAAACCATTCTGTAGTAGCATTATCTTTCTTTTTGTAACTGTATTGGACAACCTGCTGGTCGATTACTTATCTAGATTATGTATGTTTTATGACTATTTATGAGACATATTATGTGCACATATTAATTCAGTGCATTTTTTTTATAAAACATGAACGTTAACTGAAAAATGGAATACGTTTGAATCCTCTAAATATCTTACATTATTTATTTATAACTTTGATCTATCTGTCAAGTAATTGACGAATCTCTTATCAAAAAATGGCGGCTTTGAGTCGATGAAGTCGTAACGCATTTTCTGACCTTTTTTATTGTTCTAACATTGCTTGCTGTATGCGCCAAAACAACTAAAAAACTAAACAAATCATTTTCTCGCCTTCGACAGCATTTTTTCATTTTGAATGTGAATAGTATGTAATACCTTATATGCTGTTTTTCAGAAGCCATCCTGTTCACTATTGTTTTGTGAGGTTGTGGCAAAGATATATTTTTTAAATGTTAAGGTTAGCATTTGAAAATCCTAAAACGAAAAGAAAATATTATAATTGAAAACAGAGTTATGATTGATTCAATTTAAAGACAAAGAATTAATTTTTACACTTAATATTTTTTATATGCTAGATACGAATATCACAGTCGGTATATATGATCTTTTTATATAGAATGCTTCAATTTAGGCTTCCACATGAAAGTATTAAAAAAAATGCAAAAATTAAAAAAATCATGTTATTTGATTTAGTATTTTAGTTCAATTTAATACTAAAATACAATTGAGCTGAAGTAAAAACATGATTTTTTTAATTTTTGCTTTTTTTAATTCTTGCATGTGGAAGCCTAAATTGAATTACCATTAAATCAGTTCATTGTAGAATAGTATACAGACAAATTGATTAAATTGTGAAAATATTTAAAGCTGCCATAGATTTTAATGTGGTTAAGCTGACATTTACTAAACCAAATTAATGAATTTTGTTTTTCTATACACTTGGGTCTCTTTTATGCGATGGAAAAAGAATCAGAATCGTGGAATCGTGTAGATAGAACGAAAGATAATAAGAAAAATATACAAAAAAGTGTAAAAGTGAATATAATATGTTAAAAATCGTATAACTGTGAACAAATCATGTTAAAAAACTGTAACTGTGAATTGTATAAAAAAATACTATATAAAAAGATACCCAAGAGTACACACTTAATGTATTCTATTTTTTTTTTTTTTTTTATTGGAACAGGTTTTTAGCTACCCGAAAGATTTCAATTACAAAATATTTAAATCTTATTCTTTGATAAATAAACTATTGATTGTAAAATTATATCTCTCTATTAATAACCATCGATCCTGTTACGGTCATTTTTTTATATTTGTGTTCTGATTGGTTGATGGTGATCACGTGATCTGCTTCTTTGATTGGTTGATGGTGATTGCATGATCTGGCTTCTGATTGATTAACGATTATACCATCTGTGTTTACTGTCATTATTAATATTTATTAACATTTTCAAGTTTGTTTTTTTATGCAGTTTTTAAACTTGCTGTTGAGCTTCTTTCTCTTGAGTCTTCTTGGTTGTTGCGTTCGAGTTTTAGATTAATTTTTCTGTGCCTCGATATTTTCTTTCAATTCTTCTTTCCTCTACACAGTCTTATTTCTTTCCTTTTTTATTTAGCTTATGTAAAACACATTTTCAAGTAACACTTTAAAAGTGCGGAGCGAGTGTTAGCGAACTGAAGATCTCCTCCCAAGTTTCGGCGACGAAAGCGAATAGGGGGCGGAAACTCCTGGTTTTTATTCAGAAAATATTACAAAAATATCGAATAAATTACTCCATTGTATTAAACGATGCTTTTTTTACTTTTTATTAATGATCAATTTTATATTATAGACATGTATTTATATATATTTTTAACTGTTTTTTTTTCTTTTTCAGGTAAGTCTTCTTATTCATTGATACTAATAAGTTGGTAAGATTCTATTTAATTATATAAATTAAATACAGAATTTATAAAAAAATATTTTCAAGTCTGAAATTTGAAAAAACAAATTAAGTTGCATTAAAGATAAAATCGCATTTGTCATTTAATACTTTTTATATAATTTTAATTGTTAGAGTTGGACAAATAGCCTATTGTATCGTGTCTACTATCCCATAAAAAACAGTCTACTTAATTTGTTTGAAAAAATATCTATTTAAAGAGAAAAAAATGTCTCGGACTAATGTTCTGTTAATTATCATTTGTTCTTATTGAAACACATTTTCGTTACAAGCCCGCTTTTGTATATAAAGAACATAAAACGTATAAATATATATATATATATATATATATATATATATATATATATATATATGTATATTACCATACAAAGAAACGTCCGATAAATAATAAAAATTACGTATGTCTGGCGAACAAACAATGGGTGAATGCATATGCAGATCGATAATATGTCTGTCGGTTCTTGTTCGCTTTCTTTTACGACATCACTTGCTGAAACGTCTTCCGCTCTGTCAGTCAGAAACGTTTGTTTTTATTTTCACACGAGGTCACTCCACCGCATCAATGGATATTATTCGTCTTATACCTATTTGTTATTGCTATCGTTTTATCTATTTCAATAGAAGCGGTTGAAAAAAAAGAAGGTGTTTTTATATAATAGCCGATGTGCACACTTCATTCAAATATGCAGTTTCTAAAAAAATATCGTTTTTTTTTGTCATTTACGGGAAATACAATTTTAAATTATATACCAAATAAAAGTATGAAAAACGTTTATTATATGGTTATCAATTTGAGTATATATTGTAAATTTATAGTTTCCAAAAAACATTTATATGAAAGAAACAAGGAAGAAATACTATTTTCATATTGCAGTATGAATTTAATTTTTTGATTCATTAGTTTTAATTTCAAAGATATGGTACTTAAACTAAATCATTAATCATAATAAATATACTTTAATCTGAATATTTGTGCGGTCTCCATTTACGCGAATTCGCTTTAACGCGATTCAAAAATTTTTTAATTTTAAATAATCAACTAGACACAAGTTGTCATCAAAATGCATAACTTTATCATATAAATGTATCACATATTGTATACACATTTCAATTATACAATTTCTGAAATTCCTCAATTTAATTTATTCATTAATCTTATTTAAAATTGTGTAGTAGGCATATGTAGTTTAGTAAAAATAAATAGTAAAATTAAATAAATAAAATAAATAGTAAAAATAAATAAAATAAATAAAAAGTAAAAATAAATAAATAGTAAAAAATTGTGTAGGTCGTGTATTATAAACCGTAGATACGCGATAGATTAATAAATAATGCCATCATCAAGGGGAACATCAAATAAAATGATTGAGAAAAAGACAAGAACTCAGATAAGCTTAGAAATTAAATTAAAAATTATCGAGACGTTAGAAAAATGTGAAAAATTAATAATTTTGCTAGACTGTACAATCTTAACGAGTCTACGATTCGTATGATTTTTTAAAAAATGCCAACGTTATTAAAATGGCAGTGAAAGAAGCCATACCAACAAATTTTAAAATAGTGAAATATGCAAGAAACATTATTATGGTGAAAATGGAAAAGTTATTATAATCAGTGGATAGAAGACAATAACAAAGTCACACTGGTATGGAGACATGTATTATACAAAATAAGGCTTTGTAAATTTTTAATCAGTTGAAAAGAAAATGATGAAAGGCAAAATGAAGAAAAGATTGAAGAAGGAGATGAAAAAAGTCATTGTCTTTCGTTGCCTTCAGTGCAGGTTAGATTAATAAATTCAAGAAAAAATACCATCATATCATACCAACAACATCAAGTTTGTGGGCGAGGCTGCTAGTGCTGATAAGGAAGCAGCTACTGAATTTGTAAAATCTTTTAAAATTTTCATTGAAAATAACGGTTGCAATGCTCAAGTTGGTTGGTTATTGGGGTTTTAGGGCGCATCGAACAATGTTCAATGCAAGTGTTTAATACTTGCGAAACCGGATTGTTTTGGAAGCGTATGCCAAGTCGTACATTTATATTGAAAGAAGAAAAAGTAGCTCTTTTTTCAAGTCTGCTAAAGACATCCTCACACTGATATTCAATGGCAATGCTAGCGGTGACTACAAATGCAAATCACTTTTGATTTACCACTCTGCTAATCCACGAGTTCTCAAACATGTTGATAAATCTTGTCTTCTAGTCCACTGAAAGTCCAATAAAAAATCATGGATAGGTGAAGAGCAACTTTCTATGGCTCCATTTACGCAGTTTTTATTTACGCGCTGTTTTGGTGGAACCATTTCTCGTGTAAATAGAGGGATTATAATATATTTATAGGGAGCGTTCTAGCGGAGAAGAGTGTGTAACGAAAGAGTTAAAGTAAGGTCCGTTCAGTAGTTAGAAAAAAATTTTGAAGGATAAAAATGATATCTACATTTGTATATTATTTTTTCACATAGCCACCATTAATTTTCATGCATTTTTGATATCGTGGCATGAGCTTTTTATTCCCGTCTTGAAAAAATCTGTTTCCTATGAACTGAATCAATTAGTAACTCCTGTCTTCAGTTCTTTGTCATTTTCAAAGTTTTGAAATTCGAATCATTTCTTTAGGTGAAAGGACAGGTGGTAATCGTTTAGCGCGAGATCGAAGCTATAGGGTGAGTGGCCAAAAATTCCCCATCCATTCTTACACATTTGAATAGTTCAAGCTGCGGTATGAGGTCGTGCTTTATTGTAAAAAAGTACAATCTCACTGGACACAAACACACTTCTTCTGTTTTGAATAGCATGTCTTAGTTTACTCATCTTTTCACAATACACAACTGTATGAATCGTCATTCTACGTTTAATAAAATCAGTAACAAGACTCCTTTTTATCTCAGAAAACAGTGGCCAAGATTTCCCTAACGGAAGGCGCTTACTAAAACTTCTTTGCTTTCGTAAACGACGAATAATAACTATTTCATTGATTATTCTTTTGATTTGACGTTTGTGTAGGAAATTTAGATCTCACATCTAGTCACAATGTGGCTGAAAAGTGGCTTCCTTCATTTTCCCGGCATTAAAGAAATAGGTTAAATGAATCCACACGCTTTTGCTTTTATACATCATTGTATATTTTTATTACCTATATAGAACACATTTTTTTATAGCCTAGATTTTCTGCCTTAAGTTTATAAATCCAGATCTTTGAAATGGTGATATCAAAAATATACCACCAAGCAACTGATGTAAAAAAATGGTAGTACACACTTAAGTACCACCAGACTTGAAACAGTTAAATAAACGACACCATTGCCTAACCTTATTGTCACTTATAACATGTTGCTCATAAACCTCACAAAGTTGCCTCTCAATTTCAACATTAGTTTTGTTTTCTTCTAACAAAAACCAGATTAGAGAACGAACCACGCTATTGGAGGGATTATTCATTGTTGTGTTCATTATAAATCACTCACACGTGGCACCAAAGAAGAATCCGTGGACGACAAAATGACTAATGGCTTGCAAACCTATTGCGCATGCGCGGTCTCGTCATCCATGTTTAATCAGCGGTAATTACAAAACGGACCTTAATTTAAAACTCACCTCGTATATATATATATATATAAATATCTTTTCTGAACCTTACAATACTTTATCACTAAATAAAATATAATTCTATATTTTATTATTGATAGAATTTCTGTATTTTCCTGCTCTATAAAAATTCTAGAAACATTGAAGAACGTGTTTTATTTTTTGAAATATTTATTTTTTAAAAAAATGATAACTATATGAAAGTACGGATATTTCATTTCGTTTTGAAGCAATTAACCTGGATAATTTATTTAATTACATTATAAAAAATTAAGTTTTCAAAGGAGCATAATTTTTTTTATTTACGAATTTATGGTCATAACTTGTTTATTTAATGTACAGCTTTCTCTATTGGGTGTATTCTACCTACGACATTTATCTCGTTTTCTCTGCTTTTACTTTTATGAGTAATCAAGTTTAACGCCCAATCAAGGTATTGTTGTTTCTTTATGTAAATAGATTGTATAAACAGGTGGATTCATTTTTATTGTTTGGGAATATTTGAGGTAACTAGTTTCTAGTAATTTTAATAACACCTTAAAAAAATTCATGTTGTATGTTTCTCATAGATAAAAAAATAATAAACTACATTCCTTTTAATCGATAATTGTTCATATTTGTTTCACTGTGTCAGAAAAATATTGGATAAAATCTTTATTGGATAGTAAAAGTTTAAGTATTCATAAATAAAATTTTAATTTCTCTACGAACAACACAAAGTTCTTCTGTTCAAAAATTATCAATAATTGATTATCGATCATTTTAATTACGAATGATTCGTATTATAAAACTGTTATCAGTTCACAATCTATCTAAGTGTTAAAAAAGTTGAAATTAATGGAAAAATAGTCTTACATAATAGAACTTACTAAAAAAAATTCAACAGTAAATTCTATATTCAAATATTAAATTACTACTTAATGAAATTGTCTTTCTATATATAAAAAATAATTTCATCGTAAAATTTCAATAAAACAACATTTTTTCTCATGTAGACTACTTCCTGCAACGTTGTTCCACCTACTATACACAACAAGTGCACGTTAACCATTTCCATTCCCGATCATTTCCGATGTTTCACGAATCGCCATGATCGGCGATTCCAATGAAACAGTATTCGGGTACGACCAGTTGTATCTCTAAGCAGGATTTCGTGTTTCAGTGCACAGAAGAACACAAATAAATTATGAATACACAGAAGTGTACACAGAAGTTTTAGAATAACTTTACAATAAGTTTACTTTTTAGTTTCGCTATTTTCACGGTTTTATTTAAAATCAAAAAAATAAATTACATTAGACAATATTTTTATTTTGTTTTTCATTTTTTATTTAAAAATTGTTAAGAGTTAACCAAATCGAGCAAAGAGAGTGAAGCCCCCGGGGCTTGGCGTGTATAATGAGCAAGGGCGGAGACCTTTGGTATTCTAAATTATATTTATAATTTGCATATTTTGTAATTATATTTACAATTATAACATTTTAAGGATTTTTCAAATTTTTAATCTTGCATGAAAATAAACATGAAATATATACTGTGGACAATATATTGAAATATAATTAATACACACACTCACTACATACACACATAATAAATATATATATATATATATATATATATATGTATGTATATATATGTATGTATTTGGCTGTCGCTTATTTATTTTTTTAAAAAATTAGTATCATAGCTTTCATCTCTTTGGTACAGTGTAATAAAAATATGATAAATTTTAACTTAATTGAAAGGAAATAACTTTTTACAGTAAAAGTTATTATATGTTCAACTATTATTTCAATAAGAACTGATTTAAAACATGTCAAAAATGGAAGAGTTTTAAAGGAAAAATCAACAATTAATAACAAATTAGTCTAGCTGTATATATATATATATATATACAAATTCGATATCAATTTCTAGTGCATTTTTCATAAAATGAATCAATTATAAAATTTATTTTTTCATTGTGTCAAATAATTTCAGATCGACATGAAAAAAATATTTACTGATTCCAAAATACAGTTCTGTAACCAGAAATAATTCACTTTCACAAATCAGTTCTTCTTTCACTCCACAAACAGTAATTTTTTTCTGATCAAAAATGATCAATAAATAATTATTGTTAATTTTTAATTGAATTTTTGTACCCATTTTGATGTTCATACGATTATCATCAGAACGCAGAGATATAGAAAACTCAATAAAAAGAATTTTTCTATTATTTATATTTTTAATTTGTTTCATGTTGTCTCTGATTTTCAGTTGCTTGTTTCTCTTCCTTGAGGTCATTGTTTTTTTCTTTTCTTTTCCACTATCAGTTTCGTCTATTCTAATATCCAAGTGGATGGTAGTATTCACCTGATGATGTTGAAATAGACGAAACCAGTAGTGGAAAAGAAAAGAAAAAACAGTGACTTCAAGAAGACGAAACAAGTAATTGTTGTAACCTGGAGTTATGGGGGTGAACATGCGTAAAGAAACAATAAAATTGATCAATAACCAATATTGAAGAATTTTTTATCAAAAAAATTTAGTGGTTTTTGCAATGAAAGAAAATAATTTGTATAAAATACTTCTTTGACTCTGATTAGATTTGTCTTGATATGCAAGAATCAACAAACGTACTACAAAACCACGTATCGTTAAGCTCTGTTCCATATGTCGTAATATTAAAACAACATTGACCTCAACCTACGACAAATAATTAACGCATTAAGTAATTATTTTAATGAAACCAAACGAAAACATACAATCATCTCAAAAAACTTCTCTACGCCTCTTGCATAACTGTACACATTTCTATACATGTGATTCTTTTGTCACACAGCTTGCAAATCTGTGTATTGTTGTTCTCGTAGAGATTACAAGATTTTATAATAATATATTTACGTACGGATTAATTGCACACTTGAATGTACGGATGATTCAATCCGTTGCGTTATACGAAGGAAAAGAAAGCGCACTCTTTAATTAAACAACTGGTGTACTGAATCGTTCGTTACGCAACCGACGTTTTCTCGCATATAAAATTCGCGAACAAATAATAGTTTTCTTAGTACTGATTTTAAATGTATTAGCAAATCAAGTTTAAGTAGTCGTTTCGAAGACCTCAACGCGGATTCAAAACATCAATAACAATGTAACAATAGAGCAATGTATGTAAATGGAATATAAATGAATGATTGTCTAAGGCGATTCTTAAAACATCTTCGTTTGTTAACTAATAGCAAAATCAGTGAAAATATACACGTATAAAAAAAGGAAATTAATTCACACATACATACATGCATATATATATATATATATATATATATATATATATATATATATGTATATGTGTGTATATATCCATGCTCCTTTTATAGAAAATGAATGTTTCTAGAAAAATGGAATACATTTCAATCCTTAAAATATTTTATGTAACTTTACTCCACTTGTCGGGTAACTAATGAGTTTCTCGTCGGAAAAAGATGGCTGCCTTGAGCCAATAAAGTCGTTATGCAGTTTTGGGTCTCTTATAGAAGCACGAAACTTACCTTCTTCGTTGATGATAAGGCCATCCTCACAAGTAGCTTGTCAATCGTTGTCATTGGCAGGAAGCTTCAGAAGTAGTTGTATGTCATTGCCAAGTAGTAACGCACTTGGCGGCTGAACATCAATGTTGACAAGACCGAAGGCATTATCTTTACTAGAAGGGACTCGAGAGTTTCTCCTAATATAAAAACAAACGGGGTCGATGTAAAGTGGAAAGATTCCGTCAAGTACCTCGGGGTGCATCTTGACCGTAAGTTAAATTTTAACGAACATATACTTAACGCATGAAGAAAGACCCTAGCTGCGCTAAGAGGTCTTTACAGATTTATAATAGCGGTCTTGACTGTAACAGCAAGGTCACCATATATAATATGGTCATCAAGCTTATTTTCACCTATGAATCCCCGATTTGGCGGAACACTTCTCGACGAAACATTCAACAGCTGCAAAGACTTCAAGACTCTGAAGATGACCCTGTGCAAGAACAAGACATACCCAACAACCTCTGACGATCTCTTTTCTGACAACCTCATACTTTATACATTACTGCCGTAATTCAATTCAACAATGAAGAAGGTCCATAAGTAACCTCTCTTAAAGTGGATGTAGATTTTTTTTGGACCCCTCTGTATATATATATATATATATATATATATATATATATACACACATAAAAAATTTGGTTTCCATTAAAGTTCACATTTTATTTAAATATTATTTTGTTACAAAATGAAACTTTTATATCACTTAGGAATGACTGTTTTCTGTAAGTGGATTTCATAAATGTTTAAATTTTTTGTATAACTTTGGATTATTACAATTAAACTTTGATTTTATAATTTAAAATTAATAAAAATCTTGTTAATTATCGTCTATATTCTTAAGTTATAATGGATAATGTGGATTGATTAGTATCTATTTATAATATTTGTGTTTGTACGTTGGTGTAGTAAATCCATTTTTCATTCTCAGTTATAACTCAATTTAAAAACAAATTATTTTTATAATAATTTCACAAAGATGAGCACATATAAAATAGGTTAATCAAGTTACGATTCTATAGTTGATGCGGTACTTGTACTTTTCTGTAATTTTCTTTTGCCAATTTTGTAGATATTCGAACATAAACAAATCGATATACATTATTGCTATGTAAATTATTGACTGTGTTAAAAAAGTCTAGAAAAAGACCATAAAACACAGGATATTAAAATAATTGTTAAATATTTTTGACAAATAAAGCAGTAGATCTTTCAATTAAAAAAATACAAACAATTAAGAATATGTATATATATATATATATATAAATGTGTGTGTATGTATGTACATATATATATATATATATATATGTACATGTGTGTGTATGTAAATGTATGCATTTATATTTTAAAATGCATGCATAAAACTTATATTTCGTTTTAAAATACCTAATAAAATATAATTCCATAAATTAATTAAACAAAATATTTAGCTCGCTGCGTAGTCATATTTTGCTTAATTACTAACAGTAACGAAAATTATGGTTCGTTAATTTTTAATCAGCATTAACAGTACATTTATTCATTTCTACAAAGGTATAAAACATAATTTCTGACATTAATCATAATTTATTTTCGTATACTGTAATATAAGTAGTACATTGTATTTTGAGAATGTTTTTTATACCCAGAAAAATTTTTTACATAAAATCGTATGTAAAGATATGTAAAAAATAAATGCATCGTATTTTATGGTAAATAATTATTTGATAAATTTGTCTGCTGTTAAGAATAACACTTGGAATTTTCTAAACATCTTAATAAATAGTGGTTTCAGGTGTTATAAGTTTGGTTGTAGAAATCCTCCCTTAAACGGAGGGGGGGAGGTGAAAAGCACTGTCGGAAGGGGACGGATCTCCCTAGTATATAGAAAACATAATGGAGAAATTGGAAATATGCTTGTAAATAAACTAATTACTATTTGTATTTATATCTGTAGTTCCTTTGTTGTATTATCATGGTAGTTCTCATACTCATTTCACCTACATTGAAATATTGAAATAATAGTATAAGTAATAGAAAAATTAAAATTAGTATTACAAAAAGAAATTATTTACTGAACATATAAATGATTTATTAACTCATATAAGTCAAAAGAATTTACACCCAGCACATACTTACATATCTCGATATGATTTATTTAGACTTTATTATTTACATTTTCATGTCCTTGGAAGCGATATTTTACAAAAAAAAAATATACAAAGAATAATAATATGAAGAAAAGTAAATAAAATAAATCTATCGAAAATGCATGCATTGAATAATTTAGTAATTTTAACAATTCTAAATTATCAAATTTTTAGTAACAAATCTAAATTTTTTACTTTTTATAATTTATTTTATTGAAACTAGAAGAGAGACCATATAAACACTGATTGATTTTTAAAAAAATAAAGAAATGTTTACAAATATAAATCTCTTAAACTAATGTATTTATTGGAATATACGTACAAAATTAATAAAAAGAAGGATGATATATTGAAAATAAATTAAGAATCGATCGAAGGAAAGAATCAAAGTAATGATCCTTATTAGCACCCATTAACACCCATATATTGCTCAAATCAAGCGGATTTCCAATTATTATCATTGTTATGTTATTTTTCTGTGTACCAGTATATATGATTTTTCTGTACAAATCCTGGAGGTCACATGAAAGTTTATTTATCCATCAATTATCTTCATTCATTTTTCATTATCTTGAAGTAGATTTTGAACCTAAATTTAAAATCTAGTAGATTTTAGACACTGTTGTCAAGAAACTAAATTTTGAGTTTCCTTCATGATTCACACAGAACAACATGATAATTATTAAAAAACTAATTATTAACAATGTGTACTATTAATTAGTGGAAACTCTTAGGTTGGTAGAAAAATAATTGCGGTTTATGCGCCCATTTATCAAACTTTTGTGATTTTCCTAGCTGTTTTAAGTGGTCCAGAACTAATGGATGACTAACGATTAATTATTGTACAAGCTTTCGAATTGTTGTGCGTGGCGCTGTTTCCCCAGTGCGAAATTATTGGAACCACCATACGTTCCTTAACAGTACCCACACCAAAGGTATCGTTTATTTTACGAGCAATTTCTGCTACTTTACCACCCGTTTTGAAATCATACAAAAAATACTCTTATTTGTTTTTTTCCATCTTTAATTCAATAGAGCAAAATTAATCATAAAACTAAAGTTGGTGATATGGAAATACAGATCGAAAAATGCACCTTAAAATGATGTTAACATGAAAACGATGAAATAACAATTTCATTGAAAAAAATTAAGGTTAGAATTCAGAAAACAAAAACCACAATTATTTTCTTACCAATCTAATAGATAAAGATAGATAAATATGTTGAAAAATAATCTAAAACTTATGGAAAAGAGAAGTATTATATCAATCAAATTGGAAATATATAAATGTATATATATATATATATATAAGTATATATAACTGTATATATATATATATATATATATATATTTATATATTTATATATTTATATATATATATATATTACTTAGCAATAAATCCTTGAAGACTGAGATGAAGAAGATAATAATTAAATGGAATACATATATTAATAAAAAACATAAATAAAAATTAAAACACAGCTGTAGTGTGGGCGTAACCTTATATACTTTCCTCTTCGGTGCATGTAAAAAACATATTTGAATATTAACAGTTTTAATTATTTCGGTTCTTTTAATTAACAAAATATTTCAATAATACATACCTATATAACAATAAAATTTATAATACTATAGCCACACATAATGATACACGGACAAAAACTGTATACCCTTATCGAAATACTGTAAAATAAAAGTAGAATTTGCCTCAGGCAAGTTCTTTAAATGTATATACAGTACATTTAACAAAACACTTGTCGTCGAAATAAGAAACTGATTACAATTCGAAACACTCCTCTCTATAGATTGTCAGTGAAACATGTATCACTTTAATGGAACGAAACCCGTTAGGTAAATAAAATGTTCCATTTTATTTGTTTTACGCTTACATGCTACATTTGAAATCTATAAGTATATATATATATATATATATATATATATATATATATATATATATATATATATGTTTTTTACACGGTTTCATTAGAAATTAAAACATAACGGTGTAAAAAATATATATCACAAATAAAAAGAAAAGAAACGAATGAATTTATCTAAAAATAGATTTCATATCGGTTGATTGGCAAAGAAATATGTGAAATACAAAGGTTAAATATTTTCAGAGAATTGAGTACTTTCTTGTCTTAAAATAAAATATTAAGTAATAAAAGGTTTGAGTGCATTAACAATATATTTTATATTTTTCATAACGGATTTCTGACAATGTGGCAAATCTACTTTCACAAATAATTTCAGTTTACCACACGAAACACAATATTTTTTTCTGTGCAAAAATAAAAATTTGCTGTAAATTATTATTGATGATTTTTGATTGTTGCTTATGCGTATTTATATGGCCTTACAATCATTCTCAGAACGTCAAATAAAAGATGATTAATGATAATTAATTGAATATTTTGACGAGGACATGAAACAAATAAAATGGAAATTTTTGACTCAGAAAAATCAGATTTTTCTGTACCTTTGTGCTTGAGGATGATGATATTGTCTCTAAAATTCGCATAAGCAAACAATCAGTAATGATTCATCCAATATTTTGGTTATATTTTATTGTGCTTTGTAGACTATAAAATAAGTTTTTAAGAACATTTGTTTTTTTTTAATTTGCATTTATTTAAACTATTCAATTGAAGATAAGAAATTGAAGCATAAATATTTACTACTATTACATTGTAATTACGTTCTCTTATCCAAACTTAATATTAGTAAACTAAATATTTCCAAGTTAATACAAATTATTAAACATTTCTCAAAATTACACTACATTTAATATTATGCATGAACACCACATGTCTTTACTGACGGTTAAGACATTTTAGAAATTATTTCTTAAGAATGGTATTGACATGATAAGAAATATTACACATAAATGTCATAAATAAATCATATAGCTATTCGAACGTATATTTCAAGCTTTCTTTCTATCTTGTTTTGTCTTAATATCTCAAGCTCTTAAAACGTTATAGATTTTGGTGCCGAAATGTTCATTCGTTTCTTGTACTTTTTAAAACATAAAGATAAAATGAATATGAAAATTTCTTAAATTGTCAGCTTTGATAATTAAATTAATTGTAACCTTAAATATGTATATATATATATAAACATACATACATATATATATATATATATATATATATATATGTATATATATGCATTAGATATATGCAGATTCTATAAGAGGAGAGGGAAAGAGGGGCATCTACCTCTGGCCTCACGATTTTAGAGGCCTCAATTTTTAACATGAAGATATAAAACAACTTAACACATGGTTCACAGGCAATTTTATGCAAAATTTATCACAAGCCACTGGCTATTTTTCCATATGATAGACTGTGTAGCATTCACCTAAGTGCAATGGTACACAATAGGTTTCGCTAATATATTTAATTTCGGTCCGATTTCCTTTTAAAGAGTATTTTCGAATGAGATTTTTTTTATGCCAGTGACTATTTCTTCTAATATTTTGTTATTATCCAAATTTTATTATTTTTGCCGGATTGTATGTTCTAAAGCTGATACGTCCTCTCCATGGTATCATTCCTTTATCAAGTGATAATTGATGTTTAGCTATATACAAAGATTGACATATTCCAATAAATTAATCCAAAAGATGTCTAACTTTGTAGTCTGTCTTGATTAAATGTAGCTTATGAATCATCGCTAAGATGAAAAATATGTAAGGATTTGCTTAAACCTTATTCTAGTTATAGTATTAGGAAATTTAAGTGCTTCAGGCTAAGGATCAACTGACCAGTATACTCTCCAATGTAACTTTTTCGTTTGTCTCATCAATATCAGCAAACAAATAAAACTTTTTTATATCAAAATTAATAACTTCCTTTCATGGTGAATTTTTAACAGAGGTTTTATGAAATTTTTCCATTTGGTGGTAGTATAAATTGGTTTGATAAGCAATTAGATTAAATAAATTATTATCAAAAATTAAATCCGTTACTTGACTGGTATTTCATGGATCACTTAATTACATCCGAAATCTTTATATACTCTTCCAAGGTTGGTGAAAGGTCATTTTCCATCTACTCTTCTTCAAAATGTCTTTCATTATCGGATTCTATCACATTTATTTTTTGCCTTTGTGGTGGTTTAATATCAGACTCAACTTTCTTCCGATTCCGATAAACTATCATCTTCCAGCTCACTACTATATATTTCAGTCATTCAGACAATCAGACAGTATCTGTATATAATTCTTTGAAAAATTCTTCACCGTCGCGAAGTATCATTTTTCAATACTAAAATTGCAATTAAAAAACTGAATATTCAGAAAAATAATATCTATTATAATATAAAATAAACGTGATCGAACAAGATTAAGAACGATTTCATAAAAAACTTATCTTGCTTTGACCTTTAAAAGTTGCTTAAGTTAGTGTAAGTGCAAACACGAGTATACTCTTTACCGGTCAACAACGGTTGTGCACGAAAACACGAGTAAACTCGTGGCCGGTCAACAATGTATTAAGAAAACATGGAAGTAAGTTTTTGTTGAATGTAAAAAAATTGTAGCCGAAATGAAATCATTACAGAATTTTAAATGAATTACCGATTTGAAAACCGACATCTGCTGGAGAATATTTTAATTTAAACGTTTTTGATAAAATCTTTAATTCAATAATAGATGAACTTACGGGTCGATTTTAAGACATTTCTTCTATTTGCTATTTTTTTAAAGTTTTATGGAAAAGTTATAAAATGGATCTCTAGAATATAGTTTCAAAGGTAAAATTATTGCAAAAGAAAGATGAAAATTAAATAAGTGAAGAAATTGGAGAAGAATTAATATTGTTGAAGCGTGTTCACAAATACAATTTTAAAAAATGTACGGATTATTTAAAGAAATTATCTGCATAGGATTCCTAAACATATTACCTAATACAGAGATAATGCCTTGAATTCTTTTAACCATGCCTGTGAGTGTAGCAGAAGGAGAAAAATCATTTAGTGTTCTGAAAAGGATCAAAAACTTTCTACGATCGACAAGTCAAGAGCGACTAAATGGACTGGTGACCCTAAACATAAATTACCAGATAGCCCATATTTTAGACTACTCTGAATAATGACTGAATTTGCTAGTGCTAAAGCGCGAAAAGCTCCTATTAAATAATTTTTATACTTGAACAAATATTAAATATCATTGAACAAACATAAATATTTTATATTTTCTTCCCCATAGTTTTCAGTTTTGAAAGACCTCAAAAATATCAGTTACCTCAGGCCTCGCATATTTTTTGAAAGGCCCTGTATATATGGAAATTAATTTTAATTAAATAACCAAATTTTACATCAAATGCAATCATTGTGTATTCTGCTGTATCAGTTAAACTACTTTTCAGAAAAAATGCATAAATGCATGCAAAGTAATACAACAGGAACTCATTAAAAACTATCACATGTTCTTTTAATAATCTATCAGTTTATTCTCATGCAGGCAATAATTAAATCTCAATCACGTGCCTATGAATGTTATTTTTATTGGGTGTGATTAATAAAGAATGTATTAACAAAGGTTGTATTGTGAATTAGTTAAGAGAGATTCAGTTTTATTCTTCATACCGGTTTTATTGTTCATATAATTTTTATTTTAGACTATGTCTGTATTGGAGTAGTGAGCAAGGTTGAGAGCAAGGCAGTCAAACAGATAAATTTAAAAATGTGGAAAATTATGTTGTAAAGTTACAATGATTTCATTGTTTTTAATATCATTGAATTGGACTTTTTGTCTTTGTTTCCTTAGATCATCGTTTCACTATGTATTCAGAATTAAGATGAATGTTGATATATTAAGGCTAGCGCACATTAGGACGGATTGCATAGTTGCAGATCGGTCAACAATCCGCCTGCCAACTGATTCCAACGCGCTGTGGTTCGACCCGCCCCGGAAGTAGTGTGCGATGGTACATATAAAATGTATGAAAGCGATCCGTGCGGATTTTTGCGAAACGATGCAATCCATAATGTGCGCTAGCCTTTAAGCGAAACACCACGTCTTTAACCGTTTGGATACCAGACGACTCTATCGCGCTTCTGCTGTTCAATGCCTAAAAGTGCCATATATACCATACTGCTTTATATATATATATATATATATATATATATATATATATATAAGTATATAAGTATATGCTTGGTATATATAAGTATATATCAGTTAAAAATTATATTTATTAATCAAAATAAAGACTATTGGCCAGGCACATATTTCTGTCAACGGGAAACAAATTTGTTTATTCTTATAAGATGCAATTCTGGAGTTTTGGAATTAACGAACTCATTGAAAGAGCTTTTAGCTGATGTTTGATCTTTGAAAACCTCCTCTAATATAAAATTACTCAAATGTTTAAAAGAATGATGATCTGTCGAAGACAGGTCCGGAAAATAAGATGAATGAGGTAAGGTGTCATAACCCAGTTTATTTAATTTTTTTAAAGTCATTTGTGAGACGTATGGTCGGGCGTTGTTATGAAGAAGAATTGATTCTCTTCTATTGAGTAATGCTGGATGTAAACGATGCAACTTCTCATAAATTTTTCAATTTCCTGACAATATTTTTCTGCTATTATTTTTTCACCAGGATTTATGAAGTTGTAGTAAATAATGCCACTTACTGACCACCAAACAGTGACCATTATCTTTTTTTGATAAAACTTGGGTTTAGGAAACTAGTTAGCTGCTTCTCCTTGGTCTTGATACTGTGATGAACGTTTCCGATTGTTGTAGAGAATCTAATTTTCATCACATGTGGCAATGCGATCAAGAAAGGGATTATTTTTGTTAAGCAAAAGAAGCACAGAGCAGACTTTGTATTACCGAATTGCTTGATGTTCGTTTAGTTCCTGCGGGACCCATTTATGCAGCTTGTTTGTTTTTCTAATTAGACTCAAATGTCAAACAACTATTTAATGATACATATTGAGTTCTTCTGCCGTCTCTCAAGTTGTTTTATGTGGATCCGCTTCAATAAAGGTTCTTAAATCATTATTGTCTGTAACTGAACGACGTCCACGACCCTCTTCATCAAGGATTTCGTTCCCATTACGAAATTTTTCGAATCAATGTTGACCTGTACGTTCATGAATTGACTCTTCTCATAAAACAAATTTGATATTTTAAGCAGTTTCTGTTACTTTACGTCACAATTTAAACATATACAATAAAATCCCCGTGAATTTGCTTTTTCCATGACTACTTTAAGAGGTTATATCCAACAATACTGAAAAACGAAAACAACAAGCAAGTTGAAATCAGTAGTGCTAATTTCTTTGTTTACAATGATGTATCACATGACTATAACGAAAGATAACGGTAACTAGAAAAATCGGTGTCGAACTTAAAATGATAAAAAACCGCAATTATTTTTGCACCAACCTTATATATATATATATATATATATATATATATATATATATATATATATATATAAAATTAAAATATGTATGTTTGTAATATATGAAAATGTATGAGTGGTGTTAGTGTGGATTATGACTTTCAAATTCATATACAAAACCGCAATTATTTTTCTACTGACCTAATATGAATAATAAAAAATACAACTATATAATAGTCCTATTTATCAAATCAGAATATGTTTAACCTCTACTTGGTGAAGACTGATTGAGTCTACATTTTTGCAGTTAAAAGTTACATTTTTAAATATATTTTTCTCAAAAATTTACAGTTACCCGTCGCGAATTTGGTTTTATTGCATTCATCAAGTTTTAATTAACAAAATTGTTTAGTTTTATGTATTTTTTAAAGACTGTCCATAACCGTAGAGCCACCTTAAACAGCATATTTTGTTCGTAGCTAAAAATAAATAATGATCTACTTTTTTCACTATATTTTATTGGTTTTATATATATATATATATATATATATATATATATATATATATATATATATATATATATATATGAAATTGGTCCCATCTTGAATATCTATTAATTGATTTAAATAAACTGAATGCAATGTCAAAAACTGTCTTCTTTCTGGCAATAAAGAAATTATATATGTTTTGACAAATTGCAAGATTTTCTTCAATATGTTTTCTGTTACTTTCAATAATTTTTTTTCTCATTTTCTCTTGTCACAATTCAACTTTTTTTAGACTTTTTTTTCTGGAATTTTTAGTCGTACACCTATTGTTTCATGTCATGAAAATGGATTCTTTTTAGACAATTAATTATAATATATATATATAAGCTACAGTGTCAGAATTGCATTGTCAATTTAGAAATTATTCTTATAATCGCTATTTTGTCCACAAAGTGTAACCTCAGAGACAAATATTTCAAGAGACTGTTTTAAATTTTAAATTTTCTTCCAGAAGGTTTATATACAACGCTCAAGTAATTATTTTCTCGATTTTAAAAAAATATTCAACATAGTTGTTAAGATAAATATTAGGTCGGTAGAAAAACAATTATCTCGAAAGATTACGGTAACTAGAAAAATCGGCGACAATCTTAAAATGATTAAAACCGGAATGATTTTTGCACTAATTTAATATGTATATACATACCTTTTATATCAGCAATAAAAATACTTAAAAATGATATTTCGAAATTATTAAACACAATATTATCATTGCTTATACCTCTCATAGGAATGCCATAATAACAATGAATTCAATGAGATAATACTTACTGTTGATAAGAAGAATAACACAGGTACTATTTGGCATTTTTTGACATGGGCTTATTATCTCTCACTAAGATAAATATTGTTTTAATGGAATAATTTTAAGCGTTTGGCACTCATACTCTAGCGTTAAAATTTAGGGCTGATTCGAACGCAGATGCGCGAACGGAGTGAGGGTTTTTAATTATATTTGTGTTCGGGCGCTAATGATTTTAGCTGTCGAAACGTTTTAAAACCCCAATAACCAACCAACCAACCAGCCATCAATTATGGAATTAGAGAAGCGCGATCGCACCGCTTGGGATTTTCCATTCGGATTTTTGCAAAGACCCGTGGCACTCAAACGGTCAAAAAAGACAATAAATAATCGATTTCGTTACAAATAGCTGTGTACTCATTTGACTAGAAAGATAAGATCAAAGGGGAATCCGATCTACAAAATTAGCATTTGACTTAAAACACTGATCCACTCATCAGTGAATACGTACACGTAATGAGTGTCTATCGGTCGAGAATCTGTAGAATAAAAAAATCTGTATTTACATACATTACGTTTTGATCTACTTGTTTCGATCCGATTTGTGTGTTCTATATTCGTGCGAATGTGGATGGATGGATGTGTGTGTGATTCGTATATCGATTAATATTTGCGGCACTCGATCGACGAAGAGATGGTGGGCGTGTCGCGTGCCTGCTGGTTACGTTTCTCGGATGATCGGATTTGGAAGCGCGAACATTGTTGCAGACAGACGCGCACTGTGGGGTACAGTTAACGGCGTTCCAGTGACCGCTCGAACACTGGTATTTGTTACCGCAGAACTATGTCAGCTGGCGGTGTCGCACCACACACATACACACACACACACACACACATCTATACCTGCCAGACATTCTTATACATTCATACATTTTTACACATATAATACACATGTGTAGAGTACAAGTGGAATATATATGTGCACAATGAGTATCAATTTGTAGAAACAAAATGTTAGGTTATTCTCTTTATCCGAATGACTAATTAGTGAATAAAGACACAAATACTGTATACATATACATATATATATATATATATATATATATATATATATATATATATATATATATAAAGTTTGGTTGATTAAAAACTAATAAAAAAAACTATTTTGAAATTGCTACAAATATTGAAGTTGCCTCCAACTGTAAGTGAACTGTGTATACAGCAGAGTTCATAAAATACAATAATCGAATTTCCAAAATCAAATCAAAAACAAAAACAATTTTATTTTGCTGAAGTTCACATTCAGCGCCACAGTGCTGTGCGTTAGACGGAAATAGGTATAAAGGTCCGAAATCTTAGCTCTAAGCCTTTTAAGCCGGTTTTGAAAGAAGAGTATTCATGGAAATGGGTATAGGGTGTGTTTTGAAGATTGGAATCCGGAAAAACAATTCAAAAAACCGGAGGAAACAGTTTACAGAGTTTCGTATATGCTTATATACTGAATGCATATCCTATTTCTTGTTATACTTGATCATGGCTTATCATTAGTGTTTGAAGACTTATATTTGTATTTATTTATTTATCTATTTAGTATATTTTAAAATCACATTATGAACATGGTAATTCCAGTTTTTAAAAATAATTTATTATACCAGAAAATCAAAGATGTGGAAAAACTCTGCCTTTAACAAAAGAATCAGGCTAATTAAGTTACATCTATTATTCAATATCAAATACAAAGACATCTTAATTTATTGTATTATAAACTAATGGCTTTGAACTGTTAGTATTGAACTGTATACTACCTACAATTACCATACATCCCGAAATCATATATAAACTGCCCATGCTATGTGATAGATAAGTCTACTCCCGGTTTGTTGAAAAAAAAATTCCCGGGCATAACAGACATTTAAAGACAATTAAAAAATTTCAGTTATCACATCACACAAAAATCAATTAGGAACCGCAGATAGCTACCGGCATCGGTAAAGGCACCGCAGTAGTTTTTAAGTATTAACTGTCCTCACAAGGCCATGCATGTAAAATTATTATCAATAAAATGTTTTTGAATTTGTGATAGATAAGTCATGTATTCATGAAGTCACAAGCAAGTTATTAAGTCACAAGTCAGTATCCAGATCATAACATTAGTTTTAAGTTGTAACTCTTGTATTTAAACTGTTAAAATAAACTTAAAATCACAGAAAACAAACTTCTTTTCGTTAATTTTAAAAAGGAGTCGAGTTCTCAGTCATTAGTGTCATACTAAGTCGGTAGTGTTACTCTCATACGCAACAATTAGTTTTATAATACATCATGTTAATTAGTTTTTAATTCATACGAAATATGTGATCAGGCGGATCTGATGATAACCTGTGCTTATATATATATATATATATATATATATATATATATATATATATATATATGTATGTATATGTATACTTAAATGCATATTCTGTTTCTTGTTAGTATTATTTTTACAATAAATCATATTAATTAGTTCGAAATATGTGGACAGGCGAATCTGGTGATAACCCTGGGTCATGTTTGGTTGCTTAATTCGAATATTGATAGCCCAAATATATTTACTTTGGGGTGCATATGACATATATATATATATATATATATATATATATATATATATATATATATATTGTGTCATCACATATGTAATGCGGTATTTTCATATTGGTGAAAATGGATAATGCAATACTTTGAATTATTGGAATAACATCAGATAGATATGCTGCTCAACTGTACATAAAGTTTTCTGAGTCATATCGTGGAAGATTAACAGTGATCACGCAAATTTATAAGAAAAAAATATTAGTTATCATGGTTAGGTTAAACAGTATATTAGGCATACTTTGCTATGGGTGTTTCATCAGGATATCAACGCTACAACTGAAGTGAAAAAATTGTGTGAAATTTATGCTTCAGATGTGATTAGTCTTAGCTAAGGACAAAGATGAAATAACATTATTTCCCAACTACGTAATTTATATTTTCCAGTATTTATTGAATTTATTTGTTTATAAAACTAATAACTCTGATGAAAAGAATTCTTGTACGATGGGAACGAGAAAATAAAAGACGAAATAGTGGTAGTGATATATTTTGGTTGACAAAGTTCTTTGAAGATGCCCATATTAATAAAAATATGCATTATGATTTGATTTTTTGTTTAATTTGTCTGGTAATTTTTTGAATACACTTTATATATATATATATATATATATATATATATATATATATACAAGGATTGTTCGATAAGTATGGTAAAAAGCAAGTTAAATACCGTTTTTTTTAGAAAAAAATCGATTTTAAATTACAAGATCAAAGTTTAATTGCTATCACTTAAAGTTTATACATTTATGAAATCCACTTACATAAATATTTATTCCTAGGTGATAAAGGAATAATATTTAATAATATGAGACGTTTGTATCACTTAGGAATGGTTGTTTCTGTAAGTAGAAACCTACGTCTAAGTTTGTATGTATGCAGATGAGACGTTCAACAAGTATGATAAAAAAAGCAAGTTAAACACCGTTTTTTGGAAAAAATCGATTTTATTCCTTAACATAGTCTCCATTGGGAGCTATACACTTGACTTGGCGAGTCTGTAAAATATACATTGACGACGGCAATGATACTCATTTGACAAGAATTTCTTCCCATTGAGCCAAATTTTCAGGTTTGGGAAAAGGAAAAAGTCGCACGGGGCCATGTTCGGAGAATAGCATGGATGAGGAATCAATTTGAAACATAATTCGTGCAATTTTACCATTGTGATGGTCGATTGTGTGGGACGGCGCGTTGTCCTGGTGACAGAGCACTTCTTTGTGAGCCAATCTTGGCCGTTTTTGTTTTAACTCTACTTTCAAATGGTCCAATAATGTTGTATAATAGGCTCTGGTTATCATTTTTCTCTTCGTTAAGTAGTCGATCAAGATGATTCCTTGGGAATACCAAAAAAACAGTAGCCATCACCTTCCCAGCCGACAAAACGGTCTTCGCCTTCTTCGGCGCACATTCACCAGTCATCATTGTCCACTACTTTGACTGCTCCTTCGACTTAAATGTGTACTAGTAGATCCATGTTTCATCAACAGTGTCGAATCGACATAAAAAACCAGCTCGTTTTTTCGTATTACACTACAATGCTCGTTTCAAACATCTATAGAACTGAGTAACGCATTGCTTATGGTTGAAATTTCGCCTATGCTAGTCTGAAAAGTGACACTTGATAGCCGTGACGTTACCAACTGAATGGGGGCGCTACATCATAGAAATTTACCAAACTTATCAAACGACCCACGTATATATATATATATATAACTGTTAAAAATAAACAATTATAATAAAATAGGTGAAGGTCAACGTTTCAAATCATCACTTTTTTGTTTCGTATATTAAAATTTAATTGCCGTTTAAATATTTAAATGAATACATTCGAAATGTAAATTTTATTATTCGAATACTTGTGGTATTTTTTATAGAACTTTATTACGACTTATACACGGAAAGATAAAACGGAATTTGTCTGACTCCATTTGTTAAACTGTGTAGAATAATTGGTACGATAAAAATACTTTTAAAATTAGTATCGTCGTTCGAAATAAATATTTTATTAATGAAACTTTACTACTTACTTGTAGGAAATTGTTGGAAACTGTAATTATATAACCATAAAAGTTGTAAATGGTAATATTTTTATATTCATATTTATTAATTATATTTGCTATTTAATTTTATAAATAGTATTTTATAAACATTTTTCAAAAAATCAACTTTTAATAGTTGTTAAATTACTGTTAGCGCAATCTTACCGATAAAATATAAGAGAGAATATATGAGAGAGAGAGAGAGAGATCAATACAATGCATTCTTAGAAATATATACATGTCAATTAGTTTTAAGATAAAATGTGTACGTCATTTCTTTATTTAACTTAGGAGGATCTTGCAAACAATACATATTTTCCACAATACGTAACACATTAATCATGAAGAAATAATAATTATTTTTAATTACAGGTATCGACGTTACAAAGAAATTCCAATATATTATTTTAAGTGTATATAAAAGTATATTATATGTATTTAAAAAATCATTGATATAGAGCCTGTTCAGAAAGTACTTCTGAATTTATATACATGTATATATGTATATATATATATATATATATATATATATATATACATATATATATATATATATATGTATATAATTTTCATTACATTGATAGTAATTTAACAAAAGAATATATAAAAAATGAAATTAACAATAATAATTTTTACCTCGGAGGGCCTTTTGTATAATAGTATACCTCTATCTGTCTATCTATCCATCATTTTCTCTCTATATAGAGAGAAAGATATCAATTATATTATATAAATATATAAAGAAATAATGAATATATAAAGAAAATAATAATAATAATCTCTTTATGATTAAAAAATGGTTCAACCGGTGAGTGCGTTTTTTTCTTCTCTAATCGGTCAATATCGGTCACGTGGTCTCTGTTTTGATTGGTTGATATCAGACACATGATCAGTATTCTATTTCACGGTATATAACAAGAGACTATACGATTTCAGTGTAAAACTGATAGGAATTTATTCAGAATATTGTATTCACTGAATTTTTAGAGTAAAGGAATTGTTACATATTTTAACATTGTGTTTAGTCATTTTAATTTTTATGAACTTTTACAATAAAAAAATTAAGACAGATTCTACGTGGATTATTTGTGTGTATTTGTTAATTTCTGTTATTTGTTAGTGAGTGTGGATGAAGTCTCACCTACATGAGAGTTGACGAGCGCAACGAGCAAAGTGCGGAGCTAATACTTATTTTTAAAAATTTTAGTTCTTTTAAAGGAACTTTTATATTATAAAGTGAATCTATATCTATTTGTGCATCTATCTATCTATATATTCACCTAAATTCCTTTCTCTATTGTATGTATAGGGAGAGAAAGGGAGTTTATTTTTTTATCTATTTATCTATCTATCTATCAATATATATATATATATATATATATATATATATATATATATATATATATATATATATATATATATATATATATGAATGTTTGTTATGTTTAAAAATCTCTTTGTTTTATTTTTCTTGTATTATTAAAAATATAGTCTTTGTTGTGGGTCAGAAAAATGGAGTCAGTAGAGTATATTCATATCATCGAAGAGGAATTTGATTTAACGTTATTTAGAGATTATTTCAATAATGTTATGAAAGACACAAACGAATATAATGATGAATTGTAAAGCTTGAGGTTTAAGTATTATATATCTAAAATGAAAAATGTATAAAACGTTCTAATAAGAAAGATATCTTCAATTTGAGTATAAATGATTTTTTTTATTTAAAATTATTGTAGAGTTGCTGGCCAAATATCATAGCTGGTTTTTCCATAGTTAAAAAAGAGCAATAGTTGTTTACTTTGAATGACTGTCGAAACTTAACCAATTAACGTATTCTGTTCAAACTTTGACAGTAGTAATTTGGAAAATAATTTAATTAAAAGATATTGCAGTTTAGTATCAGTGGTGCTATCTCTTGTCAAACACGGGTAATTATCAATCTACCCTCGTATATAATTAGAGGATTTAATATTATAAAAAAATGTTTATTTTTTAGACTAAGGATAGATAAATAAAAGAATATTTTTAGTGAGACAGTACATTCAAGTTTCAATAATTGATCCTTAAAATTATAATTACTGGAAATCTTTAAAAAAAGTATTCCAATTCAATATAACATTTCTCAATCTAACAATCGAAACTATCAAAATATTCTATTAGTTACTCTAATATTCTTTTGGAAACAGGAATCAACACTGATCATAAATTTTGACAATTTTGAAATCAGACGATTACTAAATATAACCAAAAAATTAACGAAACATGTTCCTAAAAAATTTATATTCCTAAAAAACATTTTAATTTTGAATAAATACATCGTAAAATTTAATTATCGTCACATAATTTATAGATATTTTGTTTATTATTTTTAACTACCTTATTGATTCGTTATTTACTTTTTTAACAAAGGAAATAAAAATATTTCTCACTAGTTTACATTTTTTAAAAAAATGTATAGGACTGATAAATGGTTTCTATGAAAAATAAATCATCATTAAATGTATATTTTTATAAATAATTCCCTATATTATTTCAAAACAAATTCATTACGGTAAGCATTGCCACCAAACCCTTTATACTCCAAGTTTTTTTTCTATGGAATTTAAAAAGCTATGATATTTAATCAGCAACTCCGCAATATTTTTAAAGAAAAAAAAACATATATACTCAAACTATACTATTCAGAATGGATAAAAAAATTGGAAAATCGTGAGGATTAAATATTATATTTCTAAAAAGTTCATCATAAGTTGAACTAAGTTCATCGAGATAAAAGGAGATTTTATTGAAAATAAAAAAATATTTGCTCAAAAAATTTATTTTCTTGTCAAATACGAGTACTTATCACTCTACCTTCGTATTAATAGATAATAAAAAAATATAAACAAATATTTGTTCTAATATTTCTGATATCTAAGACATTATATTTCGCATGAAGACATTTATATATATATATATATATATATATATATATATTGTACATATAATATGTCCTTAAATAGCATAAACACAAAAAAATAATTGGACCATTTCAAAGAAACGAGGCATATAACGTTTAAAATTAAAATAAAAGATATCACTCACTAAAAAATTGGTCTTAAAGATCATCTTTTTAAAATGTCTTAATGTTCTTTTAATATCGGCACAAAAACTGAATAAGCATCATTTAAGATGACAAGATAACTTTGAAAACAAATCGTGATGTTATGAATAATAATATGTTATGTAGTGTTGTTTTTTTTTTACTATTTTCCATAATGTTTAATCCACCTGCAGAGTTTTCATTTTTATTTCTTTGTAAGAAATCAGAATAAAATCAGAAAAACATACTTATGGTTTCATTGAAATGAAACTTAGTTAAAGTAAAATAAACATATAATGAAATCATCTAGCACAGACGTCTTACGTAATGGTTATTCATCGATTAGACAGAATTTAATAAGAAAAAAAAACAAACTGAAAGACAAATTATGTTCAAAACCTGATTTACCTACGACTCATCTCTTGTACATCATAGAAATCGATATTGGTGTTTCTGCATCGGTGTCGTGTTTCAGTATTAATGGACTGGTATGATGTTCTCTTGCCAAGTAAAGATATGGACCGTAATAGTCAGTCATCGCTGGATAAAACTTCATTATGTTACGAAAGATCTTCATCAGCCATGACGATATCACGTATCCGCATTCTCAGTCGTCGTTTGTGGTAGGTCGCTGGTTTGTTGACTTGAATTTGTCTCGGTCAGTTTTATTAAAAAGAAAACATGTCTTTTTCTATTGAAAAATTTGTAAATATTTTAATTGCGTATCGATGGTGATTTCATAAAATGTAAATATTAAGAAAATACATGTTTTTGGTCAAAGATATTCATCATGTACATCTTTAATTTTTCATTCTTCGTTCATTATTTGCTCGATTGAAACATAAAAAATAGAATTCATTACGTCAACTTTAAATAAATAGTGTTTTTTTTAAAAAAAATATGGCCAGGGAACAAGTATAGAGACTATTCATAATCAGCAAATGAACAATTTACAAAAATATTTTTTTATTTCAATTTTTATCTATATATTTCCTAACTTAAAATCTTTCTGAAAAAATATTTTATTTTTCCCTCAACTTTAATAAAATATTTCATTTGGATTAAAAGCTTTTTAGTTTATATTTAAAAAATAGGGCCAATAAGCGGTTGCCTTCGGCGGCACTCTGGAGATTAGCTGGACCTCCACTAAGAGGTGAAAATTCCTCCACTACTTAGTGAGGATCTCCTCAATATAGCAACGATTCCAGAGTTTTGCGAAAGGCGAGACATAAGCGTTCACGCTTGGTGCTCAAGGGCAGCAAGCAAGGGTCCTTCAGGCCACTACCACTGCGATAACTTAAAAAATAAAAGTAAACTTTTATTTTCCAGTTTTTTGATTTTTTTCACTCACATTAATAAGCGTTATGTCTTGCTATAAAATGAATAAATATTAATATCAATTAGAGTTCCTGCAGTATACTCATTGATTAACTGAAAACATGTATTATAACAGGACATGAGGAAGATGGTCTCGAAGTTGCTGTTCAAAATTCTAACGTATGAGTAGAAAATAAAAGACTTAAATTAACTTAAAGTTAATAAGAGATATTTTTCATTTCTTCCTCAAACTTTTGAGCTTAAGTTAGAGTTTTAAGAATTTTAATTCTTTAAGATATTCTGGATCGATAAAAATAATAACCTAAAAACTTGATAAAATAATATAACCATTGTTTAAACTCATGGACGTATATTATAAATGCAAGCTTTTTTGATTTTAATATAAGGTTGGTAGGTAATTAATTGCGGGTTTTGTTTTTTTTTTTGAATTAAAATTTACAAAGTTTGTTAAAGTTTACATCATTTTAAACCGCATTTTTTGATCTGTATTTTGGTAAAATCGACTTTTGTTTTATTAATCATTTTGTTTCAAATTGGGCTATTGAATTAAAGATGGAAAAGAAGCAAATAAGAGCAAGTTTTCTTTATGAATTCTAAACAGATGGTAAAGCAGCAGAACTGCTCGTAAACTAAACCATGCTTTTGGTGTGGGTACTGTTGATGAACTTACATTGAAATGGTGGTTCCAAAAATTTCATGCTGGGAACGAGAGGCTTGAAGATAAAGAAGATCTCAAGAGTTCTTTTTGAGATCATAACGACATATTGAAAGTGTTAGTTGAATTAGAACCACGTACAACAATTCGAGAGCTTGCACAAAAGTTAGGCGTTAGTCATCCAATACTTCTGGACCACTTAAAACAGCTAGTGTATGAAGCTGTATAAGAATTTAAAGATCATTAACCGCAATTATTTTTCTACCAACCTATCAATTGTTCTATAGTTTAGACCTACAATAATATTATATGATAAACAAATCCACTTCGTTTTATTAGCATTGAGTTTTATTATTTTTATTTTTTTCTTCTACTTCTAATAGTACTCGAAAGTTTCAATTAATTAATTTTTACATATGTTACATTTATTATGCAAATTGTTTAGGATAAATCAGTTCTGAAGCAGAGATTTTATTAAGACATTAATCAGTTTATGTGAACTATTGAAAAGTATCTGAATTACGAATCTGTATTTAATAATCTAGAAACAAAATTTCATAAACCGAAATAGTAGGATAAAATGACAATATTTTGACTCGAGTTGGGACCAATTATGCACTATCAGTGATATTTTATCACCAGGGGAGAAAGAGAGAAAAATAGTAGAATTTATTTTAAAAAAAGTATAAATACATGTAAATACATAAAAAAGTTATAAATTGAAAAACAGAAAATGTGAATCCAATTTGAAAGATTTTAAATAATTTAGACTTTTGCTTCGAAATCGAATCCTACTCTGACTCTACCGAAAAATCAATCCGATTTTATAATATTAACATTTCATAGAAATAGATTCATGCTTATAATATCATTGATCAATGAGAATTATAGATAGAAATAAACGATTTTTTATATGTATTTCGTATTAAATACATTATATATATATATATATATATATAATGTGAGAAAAATATCAGGTGGGAAGTATTTTTTCAGAGACAATACATAGAAAAATTATTTCCTGCCTGTTCTTTTTCAAATGTCAATTTAATATAAAACGTGCTTAATGGTATTTAAATATATTCAACGTCACGTGTTTTAAGTAAAGAATATATCTATATATATGTATATAAATTATTTGAAACGTGCTTTATTATTACATTCATCTAGATAATTGTTTTAGGATGGTCAATGAAACGTGATTGTACAAAATGCATTACAGAAAGTAAACAATTGCGAATGGTCGTAGATCCTCAACCATGAGATCAGCTTTGCAGACACGTTTTTTCGTGATAGAAGCGCAGGATAGAACAATTATTTCTTTATAGTATGTAAAAATGAATAGTAACGACATTGAAATTTTTCATTCTGTCTGTGTACGATGAAGTGTTTTCGGCACTTTTTATTTTTACAGTTCGGCTATATCGTGATTTCCTAACACGATCTAATGCACGAATGTTTAAGATGATTCGATTTGATAAAATAATTGTTAGACGAGATGAATTAAAATAAAGTATTAAGAAGAGATGAGTATTGAACGTATTATTTACATTATTTAAAGGTTTTAATTGAAATTTAACCGGTTGAAATATTCTGTACATTTTACAATTTTTATCTTCTCTCTGCCTCCCTCTCTCTCTCTCAAACACACCTCTTTCTTCGATCTCTCTTTCTTTATATATATATATATATATATATATATATATATATATGTATGTATATACTATTAGGTTGGTAGAAAAAAAATTGCAGTTTATAACCTTTAAATTCGTATACATTTTTTATTTTTTGATTTTCCTAGCTGTTTTTTAAGTGGTCCAGAACTATTGAATGACTAACGCCTAACTTTTGTGCAAGCTGTCGAATTGTTGTGTGTGGTTCTGATTCAACTAATAAGTTCAGGTTGTAGTTATGAACTGAAGAAGTATGCTCGAGACCTTTCCAATCTTCAAGGCTCTCGTCTCCAGGATGAAATTTTTTGAACCAACATTGCACACTTAACAGTACCCATACCAACAGCATCGTTTAGTTTACGAGCAGTTTCTGCTACCTTACCACCTGTTTTGAACTCATACAAAAAAAATGCTCTTATTTGCTTCTTTTCCATCTTCAATTCAATAGCCAAATTTGAAGCAAAATTAATAATAAAACTAAAGTCGATGTTACCAAAATAAATACCGAAAAATGTACTTTAAAATGATATTAACAAGTACACAATGAAATGATTTTTTTATAGGAAAAATTAAGGTCAGAATTCAGAAAAAAAAACGCAATTATTTTTCCACCGACCTAATAGTTGTAAATACTAAGTTGACTAGCTGAAGCTACTAATAGAAATTTAACAAATTAAAATTATAAAATATTTTAACAACACTGTATTGACAGTGTAAAAATATAAGTACATTATTTTAAATTTATTTGAAAAAACTGTATTTTATAGTTATTCAAAGTTAATGGGACACAAAAAATCAGTACTGGTATTTATTAATTTTCGAAACAAAAATACAGTAATTATATTATCCAAATACAAAAAAAAATTATTTGGTTTTTGTGTGCCTAGACGTGGATTTGTTTTTTTTATCCTTCAGGTTATTATTTGAAGATGTCGATACATGAAACTGGTAGAAGGAAAAGAAAATATAGTAACCTTAAGGACAAGAAACATAACTTTAAAAAATTTAAATACAAAAATTTCCGAATAGAAGATGAAGAAAAATAAAAATATATTTTTATTTAATCGCTGGGATCCGCTCCCTACTCGCTTTGATTACCAACTCCCGAACGGAGACCTTCATTCTCTACCCTCCCTCTTTGAGACACATTACTTGATAAATGTTACAGATTGCTTGATTCCCTCATTAATCAATCATAGCGAAGTTGCCGTAATGGTAAATAAATCTTATTAGCCAATAAGAACACGAAAAAGAGTCATCGTCCCAGGATAAATTTTATTTATAGAGAGATATATTTTAGATAATAATTTCATAGAAATAAAAAAAACTATGATAATCAAAGTTTTTAAGTTTACAAATTATTTCCGTGCCTTCTTCATAGAAAATGAATGTTTAAGGAAAAATGGAATACTTTCAATCCTCAAAATACTCCTCATTATTTTTTTATATCTTTTCTCTATCTGCCTGCATAAAAGTTAGGCATTAGTTATTCAACAGTTCTGGACTACGAAAAACCTATTTAAATTAAAAAATCTATCTGAATTGAAGGTCATAAACAGCAATTATTTTTCTACCAACTTAATTATTTCGGCACGAGTACAACCCTCAAATAAATGTTGAATTAACATTTACTTAAGAATGGGGTTCGGGTCGAAAACTAATAGAGAAGAACGGAAACTTATCTGTTCTAAAAGGATGAAGATCAACAGAAAATCCAAATAAAAATCAGATTTTTTTATTCACTTATAATTGAACTATTATATCTAATAATTCAAATATAGACATTCACATCTTGTACTTAATTTTTTAAACATCTTTTTGTATTATTTAATTGATATTAAATACCAAAAGATAAATATAAAAAAATATAATGTATATATTTCTGGTCTTGTTTGTGTTTCTACATACCATTCAATGAAAAAGAAGTAATTGAAAATAACTTTTACTCAACATTATTTTTATTGTAACCACCATATCAGTTAAAAAGTAAAAAAAAATGTATAAAAATAGCAAGAGTGAAATTATTATATAGACAAAGCAAATCACCACAAATCATAACCAATCGATTGTCAAGAGAAATTTTATTACGTCGCTTATCTGTCTATTTGAAACCACAGTACGCTTCCGCAATATTTATATAACGAGCTGATATCAAACGATAATAAATAAAAAGGTTGAAAATAATTTGTTCGGCTTATTATTGTTATTATTTGTAGTACACTACAGCGAATGAAATGATTAGCAGAACGTATAAATGGAGTCCTGTCATTGAAAATGCGGCTACTGAAAACCACAGCTATCAATTTTCAACCGTACGTGAAAACTTTCGATGCGTGCGATTAATAATCATTATCAAGAGCATAGGACATCGGTTTTGTATCAATAAATTGTAGCTAGTAGATAGGAATTTATTCGAAATAATTTTATTTCATTTCTGGTATCTTAACACTAAAACTACCGACGATTAGCCTACTTCTACCGGATGGCTCATAATCACATATTTTTGAAAAGAAAAAGTGATTTAAAAAAAATACCGTGTATTTTACACTACACACTACAGAAGAAAAACATGCAAAATCTACATACACACCAGATAGGAAACAGATTAGATTTGTGAAGTAATTCACAACGAGTATAAACAATTTATTGAATATTTTGATTTATTATTACGAAGTTTCCACAGATTCGTATTCCAGAAAAGAAACAATTAGCTTATGAGAACTGAAGTATGAAATGAATGTTTTTGATTGTAATTTATCTAAATGTCTAACAAACACAGCGTCAATTGTACTTCCTGATTTTCTAGTGGATACATTGCGATCCATTATCCATTTCAAAATTAAATTTATGATTTTTAAAATATCAATCAAAAGTTGTGCCTCCTCAGAAGCAAAATTTACATTAAAATCGCCACTCAAAATCATAGGGAATTGAGAGAGCTCTCTATTAACAAATTCGTTATCAGACATCATTATAGTACAAGATTAAAGATTGATAAATGAACCGCATTATTTTATACATAGCTTGATTAGGATTTATATATATATATATATATATATATATATATATATATATATATATATATATATATGTGTGTGTGTGTGTGTGTATAAGTAATATTCCATGGGCCTTCTACATCAAGAGGCTAAAATAGATATTGTTGCACAGTTTGTAACCAAGCTGAGCCTAAGCTTCAATAAGCATAAGCCGCTCGGCAACCACCGCATCGAGCGGCTACGCCAACCCAAGTACGTACCCTTGACAAACCGGGTGGGGAAGCATAGGCGAAGAAATAGGTTCGTGCAACCGTACTATTTCGACGAGAATATTACACGCCAAAAATGACGATGTGGACAAACCTCTGACTGACATACGACCGTTGAATGATTCACATTCATTTCCTACCTATCTTCCTTATTAAGTTCTTTTCCTCCTTCCGTTCTTCCTTGCCATTTTTCTTGTCTTTTGGGGGTGGGATTTTTGTAAAGGCATCTAGTTTTTTGCAATTTTCCCCAGATTATGTTCAAGTGCAACGTTTAATTTTTAAGTTGCCATTCCACGATTTTTTTATTCTCTTTTATATCATATACTGGTTATCGGGTTTCTAACGACTTCTGGGACAGTAACCACGTCGATGGCTCCCTTTTTCATATATAAAAGAAAAGTTTCTTGTAGCATATCGTGATCCACGATGAAAAATGGATATATTTCGATAAACCGAAATGAAAGAAATCATGGGTTGATCCTAGCCAACGATCAACGTTGACAAGAAAGCAAAACATCCAGGGTCGAAAAGCAATGCTTTCTATTTGGTGGGATATGGAGGGTGTTGTGTATTATGAGCTATTGTATCAAATGGAAAAAATCACCGCCGAACGTTATCGACAACAATTAGAGTGTTTGAATGAAAATTAGTTGCAAAAACCAACATAAGTTATATCAAATCGTTGAAAAGTGATTCTTCTCCATGAAAATGCTGGTTTCCATGTTACTATAGCCGTGAAACAAATACAGATGTAGCTCGTATGGAAGGTTCTGCTGCACCCAGCGTATTCTCCGGACCTGGCCGCAAGCGATTACCATCTGTTCCGATCGATGCAACACACCTTGGAAGATACACACCTCCATAACTACAGAGAAGTTGAAAATTGGATTGTTGAATAGATTGGCTCAAAAGACAGACAATTCTTTTATCGCGTAATTCAACTGCCAGAAAAGTAAGAAAAATCATAGGAGAGCAAATATTTTGATTAATGTAGTCACACATTTTGTTATTGAAATAAATGCTCAAAAAAACACAAAAAAATAATCGCTTTCAATGCAACCTCCTAATATATATATATTCTTGAAGCCTGCATAAACCACCTGAATCAATTCATTACCCAGAAAGATTCCAAGAGAACGGAATTATGAAATTACGTGAAAATGGCGAGAGGTGGTGGATCAAAATGGCACATATGTACTAGAATAAATATTTGTACAAATAAGTAAACACTGCCTTTAAATTTCACTTAAATACCCTATGAACTTCTGTTCCAACCCAATACCTAAGAATTGCAATTCTTTTTCTTTTTTAATATGTCTTATTCTCAAAATATATTTTGTATAAATCTTTTTTACACGTTTATTGAAAAAATAGTTATAAAAATATATTATGTTATATTCAATTATTATTTGAAACATTAACAAACTACTTCTAAATATATATATATATATATATATATATATATATATATATATATATATAAATATATATATAAATATATATATATATATATATATATATATATATATATATATATATATATATATATATATATATATATATAAGGCAAAAATTCAATATGAATAAATTAGAATATATCCCCAAGTTTACAGAATTCGAAAATAAAAAATTCATGGAAGTTATTCGTATATGTGAACAGAAACAGTAATTTATTCCCAGTAAATGAGAACACATTCTGCATCTTAAAGTTTTAAAATTCTTGTACGAATCTTCAAAACAATCGTTCGTATGTGTAGACATACGAACAGAATTAGGTTTCGTTAAATATATATCAAGTAGGTTAGAATACATTTACGAGGTCGAAACGAACACACGCCATTCCGGATCTCCGTCGAGAATACATATGAGCACCGAGGCACCGGGTATCGTCGACGAGAAATAAATTATAATATCGTGTCGTTCTACTAATCTATTGTCGTACACGTTCGTTCCAGACTGACATTCAGAACTGTAAAATACATAATATGGACCAGCATTATATGACATAATGACATGATTACGTAATGATATGTCATCCTCGTTCGCGCGCGCGACGCACCGTTGCTGCCAAATGGAGTGGCACGCATACAGATTTGCACACATGTGCACGCATGTCGCATACGATATTCCGATTCGGTTTCAGGTTACGTTATGATGAGCGTTTCGAATAATTTGACATTTTATATATTCACATATGCACACACACGCACGTACGCTCACGCACCTGTTCTTCTTGTTCTATTAAACGAAAATAGTTAAGTAATCAGCAAGAGGCCATGAAAACTGACAAATAATTGGATTATTTAATCAAACCTAGTAGAATAGAATAATAGGTGATGAAATTATGAAATAATTAAAAAAAATGCTATTTCATGATAATCACATATAAAAGTGTTGAAATTTATGTCAGGTACTATTTACAGTTTCCATATATATATATATATATATAGAAAGAGAATAGAGTGGATACGAAAACAAACAGGAGTCACAGATATAATAAGAAAAAGTAAAGAGTCTGAAATGGAAATGGGCAGGACATATCGCAAGAAGAGAAGACAACCGATGGACAAGAGAAATTATTGATTGGGAACCAAGAAATATGAAAAGACCGAGAAAGAGACCAATGAACAGATGGGATAAGGATATTAAAAACTTTCTTGGAAAACTGTGGAAAAGAGAGGCACTGAATCGAACAAAATGGAAAATCATGGAAGAGGCCTTTATCCAGCAGTGGATTGACAGGGGCTAAAGATGATGATGATATATATATATATATACATTATATATATATATTATATATATATATATATATATATATATATATATATATATTATATATAATATATATATATATTAGGTAACCAAGAATGTTCTGTCCCTGTTATAATGTATAATAATTTCAAGAACTTTTTACACTTGTTATCTGACAAAATTCCAAGAATCAGTATTATTAGCATGTGTTTTAAATGAATTTCGAACTGTTCACTTTAATTTAAAAAATAATTCTAACCCTTAAAAATGTCTGTGAAAATTAGTGTAGTACGTATGTGCGTGTTTGGCTTATGAATATAAGCAAGAGACTAACGCTACAGACGCAAATACACTAACATCAACTACAACATATTAAAGGCAATAAGTTGTCTGTATAGAAAATCTAAATTAGTAGTCAAAACTGGCAACTCGTTATCGGAAGAATTCCTAATCTTGAAAGGCCTAAGACAGGGATGCTGCCTTTCATCATCCCCGTTCAAAATATATACTGCAGGTGCACTTAAGCAGTGGAAAAGGACATGTAAAGGAATGGAGATACCCATTGATGACAATACATGTCTGTATACCGCACAGTTTGCAGACGATCAAGTACTGTGCGCCAATGACAGGGAAGACTTGGAGTATATGACACGCAAAGTAATAGAAGAATACGAAGAATGGGAACTAACACTGAACATTGGAAAGACAAACACTCTATGTATAGGAGAGGACGCAACCGATATCGAATTCTCCTAGTCGTGTGTGGTTGGAGGACCTGAGGCTCTCCCGAGTATCAAACACTTTAGGGCTTACAACTCGAGTCACGCCTTCAAATTATTAGCTTTGTAGGAAAACAATTACGGTTTTTCTTTTCTGAATTCCACACTTAATTTTTTCAATGAAAGTGTCATTTCATCGTGAAACAGTGAAGATGAGTAAGGTCGCGGGAATTGAAGTTTTGTTTTTTAAAAATTAGATTTTCAAAACGACTTTAATAAAATTTATTTAACTAAGTAATCTATTTACAACTCTTCGTTACAGAATTACTTGACAGATTGATAGATCAGTGATCAATTTTCTCATATTTGTACAAGTTGGTCATTGTTACAAATGTAGATAAGAGATATGATCTATATGATTCAACTCAATGTCTTATGATTCATACGAAATATTGCCACTAATTATCGATGTGATTCACTGTCTATGAGTCGAAGATTTATATTATCAGTTAGTCTTATGACTACGTCGTAACTCGGGCGTCCTTCTTCAGTTCATAACGACCAACTGAAAGCGTTTGTTGAATCAGAATCACACACAACTCAAAAGCTTATACAAAAGTTAGGCGTTAGTCATCCAACAGTTCTAGACCACTTAAAACAACTAGAAGAATCAAAAAAGAGAAAAATGTTTATGAATTTGTAGATAATAAATCGCAATTATTTTTCTACCAACCTAATACTAACAAATATATTTAAATGTTTATTTTGTAGACGAGTAAGTATTGTGCGATTGGCGGTGTCGAAGTCGTCTCCTCTATGGTCCCTAATTGCTAGCATTTTTGCAATAAAATGATATGCATGTAATGCGTAGTCCTTGTGGATGCATAATTACTTGATAATGGTTTAATTCATATTTAATTCTATTAAATATAATATAAAATGTACATGTCTTACTTAATTTTCTACTTACTTTTCTATAAAAACTTGACGGTGTTAAGGTTAAACTCTAAGAACTACCTGAGTTGTTTAATAAACGTTTAAGTATCTTCATCGTAAATCTATTTAAACACCTATTTGAATTCCAAACTGTTATTATTACCTACTTTACTCATATTGAATGTTGGATAAATCATACTTTAATTTATTATTCAAAACATTATTCACTTTACTACCAACGTTTAGTAATGCTCGTTTTTATAAACATTTCCACATCACGATGTTCCATTGTGAATATATAAATATATATATATATATATATATATATATATATATATATATATATAGTGTATATATATATATATATATATATATGTAGATTGTGGCAAATATCACAATGACCTTCACGTTCACCATCACTCCCTTTAACCGTGGTCGTTTACGTTCGTCACGATTAGTTGTAACGAAATGAAATTGAGACATTGAATCATGATAGTTCACAATTTAACCGTTTTATCGATACAAGTCAGCGAAACACTCTATAAAATCTATTCTGTTTTTTCATTATTAATTTCTATTGTTTGAAAGTATCTACTATCGTGCATAACAAATATTTTGTGCAAGGTGTGTTCGGTGACGACGCAGAAGGTGGAGCGGATTTGTTGGGAACGTTGGATTCATATAAATTTGATAAATGCATTGATAAAAAACATATCAGTTTACTATTGTTTTTATCGGACTCGCACTGAACCGTCCTTAGAAAATAGTAACGATTTGTTGCGCAAAATTGATGGATTTCATTAATAGTTTAAGATACCTCATCTTCGATCATGATTTTATTTCAATTTTTTCTATCATATTATAGCAACACAGTGGAATGATATAATTATATGTATATGTATATATATATATATATATATATATATATATATATATATATATATATATGTATATATATATATATATATATATATATATATATATATATATATACATATATGTATGATGTTGAATTAAAGATTAGTTTAGGTGTAGAAGTTTACATTTTTGGTCTGTTCGACGATTAAATCTTTACATGATTTGAGTTAAAACCGGTGTGAGCCAGGTTAGTTTCTATCCTTTATTATTTAAAATATTTTAGTACGAAAGGACCAAATATTTAAAAAAAAATTTAAAAACAAGAAGAAAATTGATATTACTTTGGCAGATTAGTGTCATGAATTTAGAATTCATATATGTATATCATACAAGTAATATTTATATATTTTGTATACCTTGACTCAGTTGGGTCAAAAAAGGAGTCATCTTGACCCTCACCGGAGCAGAGGTTCTACTTCGGACTTTGATTGATGGTGGCCGGGCGAATCGCACTTTTCCTAGGCAAAGTCCGATTTTGATTGATGGCGGCAGGGTAAATCAGTCTGCCTAGGCAAAGTTGATCTTTAGCGGAAACATATACAGATACATAAGAGCGATTTGCCATATTGAAAAGTTCGCGGCCTAACTATGAAATAAAATAACTTGTTTTTTAAAATTACTTTTCAATATGGCCCCTCTGAACGTCAACGAACTTCATCCAGCGATGCTCCAGTGATTTTATATCGTCCCAGAAATTCTTTTCTTGGAGATCTCCAAAATAGCGATTCATTGTTGCTATCAGTTCTTCATATGACGAAAATCGTCAACCACCGAGAATTTTTTTAAGTTTTAGGAACAGATGGAAATCTGAGTGGACCAAATTTGGAGAATAGGCTTGATGCGGCAGCAAGTCGTACTTCAATTCAGCGAATTTTGCCATGAATACAATACTTGTACTCGGACAGCCATTGTCCTGATGGAAAATATTTTTTTTCTTTGATAAACCTGATATTTTTTACGAATTGTTTGATCGAGTCGATCTAAAAGTTTAGCATAATACTCTTCCGTTACCGTTCAATCCTTTGGAAGGTAGTCAATTTGTCAGGATCCCATTATGTTCCCAAAAAAATGAAGTTATAACTTTTCCAGCGGATAAAACTGATTTTGCCTTTTTTGGGTGCGGATAATCACCATACTTCGATCGCTTTAATTGTTGTTTTGACTCTCGAGTGTAATTGTGAATCCAAGTCTCATCTGTAGTCACAAATCGCGGAATAAAATCAGTCGTATAACTCTTAAATCGATCCAAATAATCTTGGGTAGTTTGTACTCGAATGTGTTCACTATCAATTGTTAGCGAGCGAGGCACTCATCTTACCGATAGTTTTTTTCATAGGTTAGGATGTGTTGCACTCGTTCATCTGAAACACCCACTACTTCAACAATTTCGGACACCTTCAATCGCTGATACTGTACGACAATATCGTGTACTTTGTGGATGATTCCTTCTGTAGTTGCAGTTTTCGGACGTCCACTACGTGGGTTATCTTTTAAACTTGCATGGACACATTTAAATTCAGCTGTTCACTTTACGGTTGCTTACGACGGTGCACTATCACCCAGTACATTTTTTATCTCATTAAAGATTTCTGTTGGCGTTAAGCCATTTTTGGCAACAAACTTTATCACCACATGATGTTCAACTTTATCCATTTCAACAATGTACAAAAAGATATTTATTTAAATTGATGTTTGCAACAATCTGATGTTTAAAATGATGATAAATTGATGTTTTCAACACAAATTATAGACTTTGAAGTTATGCACAAGATAGATATCGCTTGCGCTACAAATATTTAAAATATTTCCACTACTTATATGTTAAACCGTGAACTTTTAAAATTAACCCCATATATATATATGAGGTTTGGTTTTTCCAAATTGATATAATGAAAATTCAAACTAATCTTCGTTTAATTTTTAATACAATTTACAAATTTCTAAACGTTTTAAAAGTTGTCAAAGACGTCCGAAAATGAAGATAAAAAGTAAACAAGAATAGTTAATATCAAACAATCTACTCAAAACTTAATCAGTAATTAATATATTTTTCTATACTTGGGTGCTCTGAGGATGATGACATCCTGATTGAAATCTATAATCATTATTAAAAAATATAAATAATCATGTAGCATACATGTTTGACAAAAAAAATGGTTATGATCGTAGGCTGAAACAAAAATTTATTTGTTAAAGTAAATTTTGTGACAGTGCCAGAACTACAGTAATCAACATTTCATAAGTTTGTTTTGCAGTTTTTCTTAATTTACAGCAAAATTTAATCTTTTATTACTTGTTGCTCCGCGACGACTGATAGAAACAAAATGTGAGCTCTAGAGCTTCTTGTGCAGAAACTTACAGCTGTTCGATCTTCGCTAACTACCATCTATTGATAAAACTGTGAACTGTTATATGCTGTTTTACTTTTAGTTTAACACGTTCACGGACAAGACGGCTGTAGCCGTCTTATGTTTTAAGTGCTTCAGGAACAAAATGATTGCAACTGCTCTGGTTGTACGTGTTACACTCTTGAATAATGATATTGTGTCTCACAATGAGTCACTGTTTTGTTTTCAGTATCCCAGGAAATAAATAATAAATTTCAATTATTACAAAGATATCACTGAGGTTTCGTATAGGTATTGTAGTAAGTGTTCGATTGTTTCAATAAAAATATGTAAGCACTTAACAATACTATTTTTAAATAGTCAAATGAATCAAACATTCATGCTTGTTTTGTAGAAGAAACCATTAAACGGATGCAACAGTCTTGCCCCAACTTGCAGAAATCAGTGATCTGCTGGGACATGCCGGTTATGGCCTTCCAATGTTTTTTTTTCAAAAAAAATAATATAAGGTTACTAATTGATATAAAAAAAGTATCTACAAGTTTTGAAATGTTGTCTTGTTTTATAAAACACCTGTGAGTTTCTGCGCACGACTTCGATCTAATAAAATGTCCACGAACGTGTTAATTGTATGTGATTCCAGTGCTGCAGTGCCAATCCGTGAATTAAATTGTCAAACCTAGTATACTGTAATGAATTAACACTTATAAAGAAATATTATCAGAAGCGATTATAAAATTTGAATCGATTTTAATATGTAAGTATTAAAAAAATGTAAAATATAACATGCCGAGTAATATAAAAACGCTAAATAAAATTGTTCAGTCCTACTAACATAACTTTTAATTTAAATATTTGCTAATTTATTTCTTCACTGCGTTTTATGCTTTTTATTTAACTGTCAAGAATTTATTTGTGTTTGATAATTATACGAATAATATATTTCTCAACTATAATTTAAAAATCCGGATCGGAACATCAACTGGAACGTACAATTAAAAATGAGTTATTACTCTGAGTCATATTAAAAAAAATACATGATTATTAGTCTTGAGACATTCAATGAATCATCGATCGTTTTGTTTCTATGTGACGAAAATTTAATGTTTTAAGTAATGTGTACTAAAACAGTCACAGACAGAATTAAATAATAGAGACTATCATTTCTCTGAAGATTTATAATACGGATTACGTTCGTAGTTCAGCGGGTCACTATTATAGTTCAGTGAGTAAATAAAATCAAAACTATTAAGCATCAACACATCAAGTATGGCACAATTTCGGTCACATCTATTGTATGCAAGTGCTGAATACCGAACTAGTTTTTTGCGACATGATTCTCATCACGTACAAGTATTAACATATGTCTTCATTGTACTAAAACATATAAACATTATGTGCAGACAATCATGCCGGCCGTTTAGTAACGCACCGGTGTAATTTCGTGTGATATAAATCGATTAAAAAGCAATAGACCAGCCGAAAATGCCTTTGAATATTTATAAAATCTGTATGTAAATAATTCAAAATCTATTCAGCATGCTTTCTATTCGGTCACATTGCTTGTTGTAAACTACTGAGACTCGTTTTATATACTTTCAGTTGTTGTCTTTTTCAAAATGGCATAATAATGTTCAAGGTTCCACTGTTGCTTTTTTGAATCTTAAATACTTCTATAATCATTGAGACATTGGCGAAAGAATTCTGTAAATGAGTTGTGTCTTTGTGTGTGTGTTTGTTTTTACAGATAATGTAATATTATAAGAATGTGTTTGTTGATAATTAACCTAAAAGTTTATTTATTTAGATTGACCAACTGTTGAAGAAATATTCATACAGATAAATAAATATACGCACTTGTATTTTCAGTCAGAGATACAAATAAATTAAATAAATTTCTTGTTATACTACGCCCAAATTTGTGGACTAATAAGAATAAGTTCCTTCATAAAATATTAAACAAAAAAATTCTATAATTTAAATAATTCAATTCTTTGTTCATAAAAGCCATGTATGTTCGAACAAGAGCAAAATTAGATTTCTAGTTTCTTGATACAAAAATTTGTACGATATTTCTTGTTATATTATGAAAAATTTAAAGGTGATTTTATAAAATCTGTCAAACGAAATAAATAAAATATCGAATTTCAATTTCAGTGACAGTTTCTTGTTGAAAATTTTGTTTTATTATAATATAGCTTTTTATAATTTCATTTGGGTAATTCTATTCTACAACATTCAATTAAAATAATTATAATAAAATGAAACGTACATTTTTGCAAATGAAAATATTTTTTATAGTAAATTAGGAGACTATGCTCCCTAGTCGCTATGCTTGCCGATCCCGGGAGGCTCTGGCACCGCTCGTTTCGATTACTCACCCTGACTCGCTTCGTCCGTATCGCAATAATTAGCTCAATATCGTAATATATATATATATATATATATATATATATATATATATACATATATGTTAGTACGTCTATATAATCACTCTCACAATTAGATTTTTTTTTATAAAGTTGTACATTTCGTTGTAGTTTTCAATCCAGATTTTTTGAAATTTTCCCAGATAACCAACATTTATGGGTAAGCACTGCACTAGCATCAGATGACAACAAATCATGAAGACAAACACAGGTTTGGGGGCTCTAAAGCCTCTAGGAACTGTATCAAACCACTAGCGTACTTAAAACAACAAGCTAGACCCATGCAAAAGCAAAAAAAAACGTTGTATTTGTTATATGGTACTAATATCATAATTTTTCGTGCATCTTCGGCTGTCATCGTTGATAATAATTTAATACAAAATTTCTACACTTTTTCTGTTCAATATTTTATTCAGTTTTCTATTAATATATATATATATATATATATATATATATATATGTGTGTGTGTGTGTGTATATATATATATTTATATATGTATATATATATATACATATATATGGATAGATAGATAGATATAGATATATAGAAAGATAAGTAGACTGTATTGCATTATTTCATAATAGGTTGATAGGAAAATATTTTTTCCATATATGTATATATATATATGTATGTATGTATTTACTTCTAATTTTTATGGTATAAAATTAATGTAAAATTTATGTAATGTTGACATTTAATTAAATGATGAGTTGTTTTGCTACAAGCCTTGAAGTCTCTAACCTTTATGTTATACGTTTCAATTTTCACTTGCATGGTGATTGACCCTCAACTCATCATTTAATGTTTAAAAATGATCATTAAATCTTCATATAAATTTAATCTCATTTTTGGTGTTTATTTCACACTGAAAATATATTATTTTTTTTAAGTTTTTAAGACTACTTTTACTAAATTGTATATATATATATATATATATATATATATATATATATACATATATATATATATATATATATATATATATATATATATATATATGTGTATCAATAATCTACAAATATTTTCAGAAATCATTTAGTATTTAATAAATTATTTACCTATTCATATTTCATTGTGCATCATAACTACATATAATTATAATATTTATTTTATTTTATTTAAACTTAATATTAGATAATAAAGTTTATTAGATTGTTTGTACTTAGAGGATCTGAGGATTATAACATTTGTTTCAAAATAAAAAGTGATAATCATTTATTGAATATTTTTAATCAGAATTTTTTGTGTCTTGCGAGGCAGAGAATAATCCATTTAAAAAACAATGAATTTGACTAGGTGTTAAATAAAAATCACGTTTTAAATCTAAACTCATTATACTTCTAAAATTAAATTGATTTTTATTTACTAAGCACAAATCATGAATTCATTTGAGGAAGTCAATTTAACTAGCGTCACAAACTATATTTCACTATTTAAATTTATAAAAGTAATTTGAAGAGTCATAAGAAAGAGAAGGAAGATATATATATATATATATATCTTATATATATAATATATATATATATATATATATATATATATATATATATATATATTGTATAATGTTTATTGTTATGTTTGTTTATAGATATGTTTTCATAGTTAATATAAAATATTTACATAATTTTATTTTTATTTCAGGTGAGTTCCATTTTTATTTCAATCATTGAGTATCTACTGAATATTTCAAGGTAACAGTAATATTTTTAATAAAACAGAATTGATTTTTTCTTATATATATATATATATATATATATATACATATATGTATGTACGTATGTATGTATATTTATAAACATCACTTTCTTCGGATGAAGCTGGGCTTTTGGAGCGGCTAACGGAGAGTCATTTCGTTTCCCCCAAGACGTTTTTAAATACACATATTATGTGTAAATCATAAACATGGAGAGTCTACAATAGTAGACGCTCCATTTTTCATCACCCGTGATTAATCGTTTCAGAAATGGGTCGTTTTGTTTTCTTTTAAGGAGCGAAGCACTGATGGAAACGCGTTCTATTAAATTTCTTTGTTGAGACACCCAAAAATCGTAGCAATTCACATATCCAAGTGCCTCCAAATGCCTCACAACGCTCGTTTGAGACACCTACAGTGTCTCTACGATATTCCATGTCGTATAACGTTGATTATTTTGTGTTGCAATTTTGTCATTATCAATAATTGCAGACCTACTGGAATGCTCCCGATCCTCTAGGTCGAAGTTTCCATCTCTGAACTGAACGAACCACTTTCGAATAGTATTTCCAGCTAAGGCACCTTCATGAATGGTGGATATCTTTTTTACTGTCTCTTCAGTGCTTTTTCTCTCCGGAAATAAAACAGCATCAAATGACGAAAATGTACCTTATGTTCCTCCATTTTCAATTTTAAATTTAACATACTTCAATTCACAAAATTGCACAAAAATAACAGGGAAAAAAATGTTGAAATGTCACTTGTCGAAATGACACATTACTATCATGTCATATAATCGAGCTGCGCGTGAAACTGCAATTAATTATATCTATTAAAAAACTCTACAAACTTTTGTTCCAACCCAATATAAATAATAATAATTCAAACTATAATTTAGGCCAATTTGAAATTTTCTTAAAATGTTACATATAGCTGTAAAATAAAAAAAGAGACGTTATAATTTTTTATCTATCTGTCAGAATTTTTGTAATCATTCTATGCCTCCACGAAAAGATTGATATAATATTATATTTTGTAAAAGAAATATAAGAAATGGGAGCAGTTAGTAGATTATATGAATCTGAAACACAATAAAAAGGTTAATTTTATCTCTATAATATATTTGTTATATTTAAGTAGTTTACTTTCTTATCCGTTATTTATTAAATTAGATTTTTGATATCAGTAATAATAGAGGGCTCTGCCTTCTGCTCGCTGCGCTTACCAACCATCGGTGCGTCTTCGCCCCCCCACTCACTAACGCTTCCTCTCTCCCTAACAAATAATAGAAATTAACAAATTAAATACATAAATAATCCACACAAAATATATACCGTAATTTTTTTTATCGGAAAAGTTTATAAACATTAACATAACAAAATACAATGTTAAAATGTTTAATATTTTTTTTCTCTAGAACTTCAGTGAATAAAATATCTTGAATAAAGTTTTTATCAATTTTATACTGAAATCGTATACTCTTTTTCGTTGTACATTGTGAAATTGAACACTGATCATGTACTAATATAAATCAGTCAGAACGGGGACCATGTGACCAATATTAATCAATCAGAGAACAAATAAAAGTCCCGTATGGTGGGGGTTGTATGACCATTTTTTAGTTTTAGAGAAAAACATAAAAGCATTGTTGCTTTTAAATAGCATACAAAAAATCTAAATATTCCTTTTTTACCCGTTTTCCCCATATTGCTTATAATTATTCATTTCTAATATGCTGTCCGAAAAAAGAATTAACACACTTAACTTTTTTGTAATTGAAAGTGTATAATTAAAACATTTGGAAATTTTTTGTAACAAATATATATTTTTTATATTTATTAATACATCATTTATTTAATAATATAATAATAATTCATTTGAATTCCAAAAAAATGGTATTAATTAAAATAGTTTCGGTTTTTTTCGGGAAAGAAGTATTGGCACACCTTGTAGTAATTTAAATTTCAAAAATAAATATTTTTAGAAAACTTGGAATAAATAGTAGGTCAGTAAACCATTTCTCTTTATCGCCTCTTTTAATGTATTTGGAATCGAAGAAATTAATTTGTATGTCACTTTCGGCCTTATATTTCCCCATGTACATATAATCACTTTCTTCAATTGTGATTTGTTAGTTATGTCTTCTGATATTCTAGTCCAGTTTGTCACACAATTGTCCAATCGGATTTAATCAGGAGAATGTTGCGGTGTGTTAAGAGTATGAGGAATGTTATATAAAATCGATTCCTTTACTAAGTGGGCTGTGTGCTTGGGGTCATTGTCATATTGATAGTAGAAGTCACTTTCAAGATCCAGCTTTTCAGGGCTTTTTTTAGATTATTTTTCAAAATATTTATATAAATCGTCTAATCCATTATCCAATCGATAAAAACAAGTTCTCTTGCAAGAGTTACTGCCATACAACCCCACACCATTACTCTACCACCTCTAGTCTTCACAGTGACTAACAATTTCTCTGCATCCAATTCTGTATTAGGTTTTCACCAGACAAATATTCGACCAATGCAGTGAAAAATTTTAAATTTACTTTCATCAGAAAAGATTGCTCTTTTTCAAAAATTCATATTTTTGTTTCGGTGGCTTTCTGCCAAGTTATTTTTTTATCCTTATTATAGGTTTATATAGGTTTTTTTGCTAGGTCCTCTAGCGTTGTAACTAACAGTATGCAATATATTTTACACGGTTCTGGGGGTCACAGTTTTATTAAAATCTATTTTTAAATGTGCTGTTACTTCCTATAAAGTTGTTTTTGGATCTTTTTTAATTCTTTTTATAACAGATCGTTCTTTTTTATTCTAAAGTTTTCTTGGACGTCCACTTCTTTTTCGGTTTTCTAAGTGTTCCATGCTTTTAAATCGATTAATTACACTTCGAACTGTAAATCGGATTTCATTTATTATTCCCTCAATAAAATCGTTGATATCCTTTTTACATGCAAATTGAAAATAAATTTTGTTCAGATAATGTAGTTTTTTTATTTTTTTCGACAAATCGTTTAATTTTATTAGCACTTTACTATATAATTTGAAAAAAAATACCTTACCACAACTTGAATGTCGCACAAATAATTATTTACCGGTGATTTACCTACTTGTAAAATAATTGCAAGGTTTAGAAATTTATTGTAGTGAAGTTATCAAATTGAAATACAAGACTGTGCTAATACTTTTTTCGCGGAAAAAACAACATTATTTTTGATAAATTGATTTTTTTCTGAAATATTTATAAAATATTGTTAATATTTTTATATTAACAAATAAATAATACATAAATGAATAGAAAATACACAAGTTTGTTCCGAAATATTTCGAATTTTTTTAATTAAATCCTTTCAGTTACAAAAAAGTTAACTGTGCCAATACTTTTTTTGGGCAGTGTATAATAATTAATTAAAATTAATTCATTGTTATATTCAATTTATATATATATATATATATATATATATATATGCGCAGAGAAGGAGAGATATATAATTTGCATATTTAGTATAAACATTTGAATATAATTAAAAATGCAAAAAACCAACCTTTTTTCGAATCGACTTCCAAATATAATAAATGTGTTCATAACACATAATATTTCTAAACAGTTTATATTTTTTGACAGTGTAATTATACTTGTTTTTTAATAAAATACCATACGTAATTTACAACTGGTATAATATAGTAATTAAAACAATTCCTGTAGAAAGACTGATAGATATTTTTTTTACAAAAAAGTATTCGAGAACAGTTTCACATTGCAGAAATGGATCACCTTGTTGTACTTAAGCAAGGTAAAGGTTATACGAATGCATTGATATTATCAATTCGCTAGTGATATTTCATTCTTCGGCCGGTGACTGAATTACCTTGATATGACTTAGCATGTTAAGATTTTTTTTATCCATATGACAAGTATAGTTCAGATACAGACATACTTTTCATATGTTTGTTAACGTTCGACTGACTTAAAGTTTAACCTACTGTGGAGAGTATTTTATTGAAAATCATATTTATACGTTCATCTAAAACATATAGGTTGAGGTTGATTTTTTTAAAATATGAACTGAGATTATTTGAAGGTAGCACATCTTGATTTTTTAATTGATAGGTGTTTGTATATTTAATAGACATGACGTCTTTGAAATTATATATATATATATATATATAAAGCAAAAGAAAAATAAAATGTTAAATTCTTATATTTGAGGTAACATATCAGTTTCCAATTAATTTGTAGTTTTATTAATACAGTTTTAAAATTGTATATTTTGTGCTTTCACTTCATCTCAATTCATTAATTTGTAATATGGGATAGAAATAATGAATCTTATTTTTCATGTATATATATATATATATACATATGTATGTGTGTGTATATATGTGTGTGTATATATGTATATATATATATGTATACATATATATGAATATATATATATATATGTGTATATATATATATATATATATATATGTATATATATATCTATCTATCTATATATATATATATATATATATATATATATATATATATATATATATATATATATATATATACACAGACTGTCCTAATTAATACAACAGCAAATTTTCACTCCTGCTTTTGACTATACAAAAAAGTTATTAATTGTGATCCCCCTTAATTTTTTGTATAGGATAAGAATTTCTCGTCTGAAATTTTTTTCGATGTCCCCTTGACCTAGACGATGACATCAATGTTTCTATATTAAATAGGAACCCTTATTTTTGATTTCGTTTCAATAAACTAGATACTTTTTCATGAAAAATGAGATAAAAAAGCAGCAAAATCTGTTAAATAATCATGGAGATAAGATTTTTTAAAAATGTAAAATTCACAAATTTCAGGAAATAGTGAAAACCGTGTTTTTTCACCTACTAGCTCGAATATCTCGAAAATGATTGAATAACGGACTCAAGTGGAAAAAGATCAATCTATAGTTCGTTAAATTTCCTAGCGATTACCATTCAGCGCAGTTTTCTACCTTTACCCTGTCTTGACAAAATCTCAGTTATGTTCCTACTACATGCTCAAAAACAATTGTCGCTACCACAGTAATGTAGTTTCAAAAAAGAAAAGCGTATACTGTCTGACCCAGACAAGAGCACATTTCGATTTGTATTTTAAACATGAATTATTTGTAAATTGAACATACTTTAACGTGCCTTGTTCACAATTGTTATTAAATAAATTTATTTTTAACATTTCCAGTTTCTAAAAGTATATTTTCTTAATTACATTTTTAATTTTTATATTATTAAAAATAAAATAAGAAACATTTACTTTAGTAATTACTTTGCTAACAGTGACTAAACATTTACAAGAATAGGAGGGTGTTGTGTTGTAACCATATATTTACAATTTTCTGGGTAATCTAACTGCCTTGTTGGAATGAAATTCGATGTATCGATAATACTGAATGAGAATTATCATTTTCAATATGAAAATTTTATTCGTAAGGCAACCATTTTTATCTTTTATTACAGTTTTCTCTTAAAAATTTAAGAATAATCTAGCCCTATCAGAAGAAAAATTAATGATGAAACCAAAGTCGATGTTACCAAAGTACAGACCGAAAAATTGATGAAACGACACTTTCATTGACAAGTATTAAGGTTAGAATTTAGGAAAAAAAACCGAAATTATTTTCCTACCAACATAATAAATGAGTATAAGGCATTATTATATCACCGTAAATATTTTTCAACGTCCATGAGATTTAATAATGGCCTGAATCTTCAATATTAACTGTTCTCTAATTTACATCATAGATTTTCCGCTAAAGATATTAAAACATTTTTTATATAACCCGGTGTAACACAAAAATTTTTTTGTCGACTCAAATATGTATTTGTTAGAATCAAAAAGGATCATGCTAACGATAATTTGTTTTTCGAAATTATAATTTGTTTTTTTTTTAAAAAAAAAGGATATTCTATTAGAAAATCTTTTAATTTTTTCGTTTATTAACTCAAAAAAATAGTATTTGAAAATTATATTCATTTTAATAGCAATGTTGAAATAATCTAGATGCTATTTTTTCAAGCTATTTGAAATATTTTTTGTGACAATATTTATGCATTGGTTTAATAATAAGAGACAAGATATTAAATAAGGAAAATTCATTCATATGAATTACAATATTGTTTAATGTACGAAAAAGATACAATTTCATATACTATTAAAGTGAGTAATGTATAGAAACCGATAAGTTTTATTCATGTGAAACATTTTTCTAGAAATACCAAAACAACTGTTTAGTTCAATTAGACTAGTGGGTTAAATAACAACATTATTATACGATGAATGTCGTTTGACAAAATTATATATTCATGGAAAAGTAACGTTGCATTTTTATCAACTTTGAATGCATATTAATTAGATGTTTGGTATGCATTTGTGTTCTATAAACAAATTACTTAAACAGTTTAAGTATATTGCAATATTTACATGTTTTTATTCAATTAAGGTCCTACAACCTTTCATTATAATTATTATTATATTGTTTTATCGCAAATTATTGTCTTTAATTACTGAAAAAAGTGTGTAATAACATTTCAGCTTTTAAAATATTTATTTAGCATATAATTTCAGATATCAATATTTTCTTTTAGCTGGGTTTTATTGTTAATAGCCTCATTTTCCATTTCTCTCTTCATCAGCTGCCATACACATTCTATTGGTTTCATATCTGGTGAATTTCCAGGTCAAGACAACAGTGGTACATTTTCATCATCCTAAAAGGTTTTTAATTATCAGCCATTATAACATGGAGCTCCAACCTCTGTATAAAAAGAAAGGTTTCTCCATTTAAGAATCATTCTTTAAATTAAGGCAGAGATCTGTTCCTCAACATCTCTCTGTACTGGTCTTGCTGCATTGTGTCCTGAACTACGTACTAACTTACAGTTCCCTTGATAACCGACCAAATTATGTCTTTATATGGATATTTTATAGCCTGTACTATACAATCTGAACGGTACTTTTCACCAGATCACCGACGCATAAACTGACATTTATGTTCCAAGATTTCAAGTGTGCTCTCGTCACTGAAACAAACTTTAAATAAAAAGAAAAAGGCATGATCATTGAGTTTAAAACTTATAACAGATGTTTTATTAAAAGAAAAATATACTAGAAATAATATTTTCCGGTCTCCAGAATCTCAAAACTCGATTTTTATGATCTGTTCCCACTTAAAATGTTTTGATTTCATAGCATCTATTAATTTGGACTTCTTAGCGATCTGTGGTCTTTGAAGTTGATTTCAGAAAGTTTTCGCTTTAAACTTCGCTCATATACAGATTTATTAATGCTTTCAAGCTTACATTTAATTTGTTTCATGGTTTGCAAACCGGTTTTCCAGGCAAATTTTTTTCAATCCCCGTTCTAACCTTGGTTAAATATCACTTTTCGGTCACACTTTTTATTTCTTTTAAAGACTAATTCTTGGCCCAAATCAATTTTCTTTTTAATTCTTCGTACAGACGATTCAAATATGTTCAATTTTCATGCGATTTCTCGAGTTGAATAGTTTTTTATACCAATTAGCACTTTAACTTGTTCAGTTTTTAGTGATATATATATATATATATATAAATATATATATATATATATATATATATATATATATATACTTAACCCTCGATTTACACGGTAATAGAATTGCATGGTTTAACATAGTTAAAGGAATGCGGAAAAACTTCCATTTACACAGTGCTATTTCAGTTTAACACGGTCACATAATTGCAAAAAAATGTGTATTAAAACACTTTCACTTTAATGTTTTCCAAATTAATGTGTAAAATATATTCTTTAGTTTTATTAAAAATAAATAATACTGTTTCATTGCGGATTTGTAAAACCTGTCCCTCATGTTTTATATGAGATATGGACTCGAATTGCACGATTTCGATTTACATGGTACTGTTGAGGAAACTATCTACCTTGTATATTGAGAGTTAGGTGTATATATATATATATATATATATATATATATATATATATATATAATATAAATACATAAAAAGTAAAATATTTACTCATTTAATATTTATAAATCGTTTTGAAAATTTACAATTTTTTTAACACACCTTGGATGTAAATATTTATATACATACACAAACGCATATATATATATATATACATATATATATATATATATATATATATATATATATATAAGAAAACGTGATTTAAAAAATGTGCGGTTTGTGGTAAGAAAAAATGATTTTTAAAAATGAAACATTTTAGATGTTAAGTTCAGACTTAATGTGGTTGAATTTAAAATCTTTTTTAATTAAAACATATTTTTTTACTATAATAAACAAAAACACTTATCTTGAATCGAACGGGAAGTATATTATATATATTTATAAAACACACCAAGGACAAGATAAATAATAATTTATTACTCCGGTAGGAAGTTTTATAAAAATTAAAAAAAAAATATTGAGTGAGTTCACATTGAAAATACTAATCGATTTCTGATCTAAAAATATAATTATTTTATGAAATAAAACAGACTCTTCATGTATGTTTCAATTTATATTTCAACTTAAATACTAAATATACTAGGTTGGTGGACAAATAATTACGCTTTATGGTCTTCAAGTTCATATAAATTTCCGCAATTATTTCTCTACCAACCTAATATTTATATTAATAAAATTCAAAATATAAAATGAAAAAATCCATTTAATTTAAATATTACACTATAATAAAATAAAAATATTATCACATTTTTTGTGGGCACAAAAAAAGTAAATCTTAATAATTATCGCTATATATATATATATATATATATATATATATATATATACACAAATTATCAGACAATAGCGCCGTAGTAATAATTAAATAAGTGTTTGGTTTGCGGCAAAAACCACCGTTACGTTGTAAGGTCGGATTGTTTTTTTTATTAAAATATGATTATTTTGAGGTAGACCTTGACATATTTTGAGTTCTAATGATACGAAAAATTAACTTTTAGTGGTACTAATGCATTACACTGAAATTATACGTTAAAATCACGTTTTACAGCACTTGCAGTCGACTAAGTGCAAATTAAAATACAATTCAATCGATCACATTTCACACAAATTAACTTGTAAATGATTACAGTCTCTTTGTACTCGTTTGATTAATTATTATAAATATCTACTGGTTATTAGCGTTGTGAAATAAAATATAAGTGTGGAGATTTATTTCAGTTTAATAATTATTGTTGGTATTTATAATCGTTTGTCATATATATATATATATATATATATATATATATATATATATATATATATATATATATAATACAGGATAAAAGAAAGAAAAAAGACCGACATTAGTGATTGTAATACACAGCACATATATTGTTATTGAAAATGATTAGACACTGCATACATAAATGCATTGAAATAAATAATTAACTGTCAAGTAATAAGGAAAAAGAATGTGATTATGTATTTACAGTTTTTGCAATAGTTCTACGTCAGAAATGGATATAAATGTATGTATGTATGTATATATATATATATATATATATATATATATATATATATATATATATATACAGTGGCCCAAAAAATGTATACACAGATTTTAATAGAGATTATTTATGGAATGTCGTCATTATTGAATCGAATTACGGTGGAAATGTTTTTGTTTGGTGTTCTCTTAGAAGTTGTTAATCACACGAATGTGACCAACCAGGATAATCAAACAAAATAAAAGAGGCACAGTAGTACCCTGCATGTTTACTAGCGAGCTAATACAAGTTTGAATCAGATGAAACCCTTAATAGTGTGATAGAAATTCAAAACAGTTCCTTTCATTCGGTTTTTTGAAACTTTTTTCCAGAACTCCAACTCCTAAGCTTACCAAAAATTCTGAACTAAGAACCACGTTCCCGTCAAAACCGGCTTACAAAAAAAATCATGGAATCCAAACTGTATTATCATTCAACGTTCAACCCTGGAGCATTGTGATTAATTTATATTAATGAAATTCTTTTTGGTTTTGGTTTTTGATTTTGATTTTTGATTTCGATTTCAAAAGCGTTCTATACATTGATAAAAGTTGAAACTATTATTAATAATGATTCATGGAATGTCTCGTATATGGCAACACAAATATACCTTCTGCATGACGTTGTTTTTGCGTTGGAAAAATGGAGGTTGCACTGAAGACATGCATTGAGGATGAACAGCGTTTTGTCATCCCCATTTTGAATAGGAAAGAAGTAAAACCTATCAAAATTAATCGATGAATGAAAATTCAGTACGAAGTTACGTGTTTGTCATTCTAACAAATATATGAGTTGAGTAGGAAGTTCCGCAACAACGTGAATTCTGTGATAGATTCTTTTCGAAGGATCCAGGCACTCCAAGTAGTGAAATCAGAATAAATTGCAGAAGCGAAACGCTTATTAAAGGAAGGCAGTCAAGTTATAGTGAATTACATAGTAGAAGAAGAGTAATTTAGTTTTTATTTGACACACTCGTGTAGTACCGTGCGTTTCCAGTATTTCTTGGCATTATGTAATTATAAAAAAGTCAACACAACAACATATATATATATATATATATATATATATATATATATATATATATATATATATATATATAGCAGCAGCTGTCAATCCATTGCTGAAAAAAGGCCTCTTCCATGATTTTTCATTATGTATGATTGAATTTCTCTTTTTTCCACTGGATTTCCAATAAAATTTTTAATTTCTTTATTTCACCTGTTCATTGGTCATTTTCTTGGTCTTTTTATATTCCTTGGTTCCCAATTAATAATTTCTGTTGTCCATCGGTTATCTTCTCTTCTTGCCCCGTTCATTTTATTCCAGACTCTACTCTTCTTAGTAGATCTGGGACTGTTGTCTGTTTTCGTATCCATTCTATTTCTTTTCTATCTCTTGTTATTCTTAGTATGCATATTTCCATACTTCTGTGTATTGTTTGAAATCTCTGAATGATTTTGTCGTTAAACACTTTTGTTCCGTTTCCGTAGGTAAGGAATGATAGTATAAATTGATCAAATACTTTTTTTTCAAAGAGAGTGAGATTGTTGATTTAACTATCGAAGCATTTAGTCCAAATGATCTCGATTTTATTTTTATTCCCCTATTTACATCTTCAATGAATGATCCATCTTTGTTAATAAGCTGGCCTAGATAGAAATATTTAGTAAATTTTTCTATTTCTCTTTCTTCTATTTCAATTTTCTTCGGGTAGACAAATGAATTGTACAAAACATTTGTTTTTTCGTGATTCAGGTTTAGTGTCAATATTTTACTGGCATTATTTAATTCTTCTCTATTTCTTGTCGAGCAAGAGATGACTACTTTGAGTCGATGAAGTTATATTGTATTTTTGATCCCTTCAACTGTTTCAGCATTTTTTGAATTATTTATGCATCGCAACACTTTCTCCCAGATGTCGGTAACATTTTTTTAAATGAACTGCGAAAAGCATGCAATACCTAACATAATGCCTGTCGGACGCCATTGTGATCATTACTGTATTGTGAGGTTATGCCAACTTCTTGGTTCATGCTCATTCATTGGCCATTTGTTATATATATATATATACATATGTATATATGTATATATACATATGTATATATGTATACATATATACATATGTATATATATATATGTATACATATATACATATGTATGTATATATATATATATTTATATATATATATATATATATATATATATATATATATATATATATAAATTGTTATTAGATATAAATTGACTACTAGGTAACAAAGGTACTTGAAACACCCATAATTAATCTAGAGAACGAATAAATTGGTAATAAACAATCGTCTGTTAAATTTAAACACTGAATAATATATTACATACAATTAGTAATTGTTTCATTTATATTTACCGTGTGCATATAATCTAATAATATAGAATCTTGAACAGGCTAATTATAATTTCGTAAAATATTTTTCTTTGCATGTCATTAACACTTCGTTTATTCGCTTATTAAATCCAGTTCGCGTATTTCCGTCGATAAGTATCCGTCTTTACTCTAGCGTGTGGAATTTCGCACTTGCTTGGGAAAGGTCAAGCACAACATCGTATTTTGTAATTCGTTGCTAATTATTCGAGACTGTATTTTAATAACAAAGCGGTTAAAATTTTAACAGACTTTGTATTCTGAATTAATCACTGCAGCAGATTTCAATCTTAGAATATTATGCGTGAAGCATCAGATTATAAAAAAAAAGAAATTACTTTTTATAGAAAATGATTAATTCGTGTATTTATTAATTTGAGAGGAAAATAATTGCGGTTTTTGTTTTCTGAATACTAACCTTAACTTTTTTCAATAAGTGATTTCATCGTTTCCACAATAATATCATTTTAAAGTGTACTTTTTGGCCTGTATTTTGGTAACATTGACTTTATTTTTACTATAAATTTTACTTCGACTTGGGATATTTAATTAAAGATAGAAAAGTAGCAAATAAGAGCAATTTTTGTATCTTTAATAAAACTGATGGTAAATCATCAGAAATTGCTCATAAACTAAATTATGCTTTTGGTGTGGGTACTGTGAACGAACGAAAGTTCAATGGTGGTTCTAAAAATTTCGTGCTGGGAACGAGAGTCTTGAATATGAAGATCATGGGCCTTTTTTAGTTCACAATGACCAACTGAAGGCGTTGGTCAAATCAGAACCAGCTAGGAAAATCAGCTAAGAAAATCAAAAACAGCTAGGAAAATCAAAAAAGAAGAAAAATGTATATAAATTTGAAGGTCATAAACTGCAATTATTTTTCTAACAACCTAATAATTTGAAGAGAATCCTGTTTATGACGGGAATCACACACGGTTGAGTACGGGGTATCATAGTGAAGGAAGCAGATATGAAATCAGGGTTGTGCCAAATCTTTTTCGCATAAAAATGATTTTTTTTTAATCAATAAAGATTCTTTTAGATTTATCTAAGCAAAATTGTAATATTTTTCATGTTATCAAATTATAATAAAAACACAAACATAAATCTCGAAATATTTTAGTAAAATGTTTTTAGTTACCGAAGTTAGTAGCATTTTTTTCAGAAAATTTTAACCATGCGGTCAGTGTATGTTTATAGAAAAGATATTAGGTTGGTAGAAAAATAATTGCGGCTTATGACCTTCAAATTCATAACAAATACTGCAATCATTTTCCTAATAACGTAATAGAAAAGTGGAATACTTACCACATTTACTTTATTTAACACTAGATTTATGGGCATTTATTTTATACCTATTTTTACTGAAATCCGTCATTTTGACAGATACATTAAAATACTATTTTTTTGGTAATAACATTATGGAGACATTTTATTATTTAACAAGTATTTGTTTATAATAGTTGTATAAATCAGTGTATAATACAATAAAGCAGATAATACCTTTTTATTTGAAACTTCAGTGATTCATTTAAGACAAGGATCAAACCTTCCATAGCTAGGGTCAAACATCCTGTAACTCAGGAGGCTTGACACTATTGATCCTATTTCGAAAAACATCAATAACTTTTTTCATTTGAAATAAAAATTCTTTAAAAATGTATATGTATTGCGCATGATATTCGATTAATATTCCACATTTAATTCCTGTAAAAATTTTTTTTTATTGATTTTACATTAATTTTTTTTAAATAGGGTAAAACCTCCCCATTTTCACTTACTATATGAAAATACACGAAAGTAGAAAGCCGGTGGATAAATTGAATTGATATATATATATATATATATATATATATATATATATATATATATATATATATATATATATATAATTATGTCAATAAAAATATATTGCAAAAAAAAAATAATATTTATATTTTCTTAATTTTTAAGTATGAAATCTGAAACTAGTCATCTCATAAATTTCTCTATTGAAATGAAATTCTTACTCTGTCATTGTCACAAATCAAACCCTACAAACGTTTATTTCTAATTTAGTTACAATATTTTTATTAAACACTAACTGACAATATTCTTTTACCTAAGACTGTTGAAGTTTAATTTCATTGATGACATTTATTTATTTAGTTTCGTTTTCAAATCAATTCAAATATAATTAAAATTACCTGTCAATATAGAAAGTGATCTCATCAAATTTTCTTTTCTGAACTATCCGTTCTTCGTTCTATAATTTCACTATTAAAATTGTGCAATTGTTTGGATGAAAGTGTATCTTTTTAATAACAGCGGTAATCAATTAAGAAAAAAATGATGAATCCAATAACCGGAAACTTTTCTGCACTGTTCATGATTGAAATCGATCATGATCTACGTCATTTTGTGACGCAACAATTAAATGGACGTTTACTGTGACTGTGACGCAAGATAATGTGCGGGTGTTTTACATGTCTCCATGTACACACACATTATATATATATATATATATATATATATATATATATATATATAATATGTGTGTGTGCGTGCGTGTATTCGCAGTGATCTAGATCCCGAACAAAAGATAATGTCAGTGTACTGCGATCGTATTATAAGTTTTAAAACCACAAGCGGAGCAAGTTTTTGGTGACTAATACAGATCGCAAATAATAGGGTCATTATCTAAATGTAAACGGATTAAATTGTCGTTTTGAAACAGATCATTATTGCCGGTTTCACTGTTCAGGTAATTACTTCTTGAGCACAGTCGTTAAGTGTAGTGGATTTTCACGTTTCGGTTTATAACGGATTATTCTTTTTTGTTTCTGCGAGATAAGAAATTTGTTGAATTTGTACGGGATTTGAAATTATATAATATTAGATTATCGCATAATGACTTAATTTTCCACTAGTTTACAAAAGTTTTGACGTATAGTCGTTTGTTTCTCAATAAATGTTTAATTATTGATGTAAATGCGACGAAGAATTTGAAAACATGTTTTGTTTTTTCAAATAATGTAATATTAAGTATTATATATGATAATTCAATTTAGGCTTCCATATGGAAGTATTAAAAGGGAGCGTAGGGGTTGAGAAATGTCCTTTAATTTTTTATTTCGTATTTTAGCTCAATTCAATACTAAAATACAATTGAACTAAAATACTAAATGGGGGATTTAATTTTTGCCTTTTTTTTAATAATTTCGTGGGGAAGCCTAAGTTGAATCACCTTAAATATATATATATATATAGAGAGACATATATATATATATATATATATATATATATATATATATATATATCTTGTTTTTCTACCACTGTGTTTCATTGTCATAATACATTTAAATTGGTTTGAATTTATGTAATTATATAAAATGATTTAAAGAAAAATACTTCATATGATTTAAAGCTAAATTATAGCAAAGAACACCAGTATAAGAGAAAAATTATTGGAATCATTTTTTAAAACAAGCTTATCCTCGTATAGTATCATGTCGAATTGAGCATGTGTTTATGCCGACTCATAATTTTTTTTGGTTGTGTACCTTAATTTTTATGGTGTTGGCTGACATCACCCTCAGTGCCCACTTGTACACATATGTGTGTTATTGGACGAGGCACCAAATTGTCTCAGTCTATGCTACAGTTGATATTGCACATGTAGAAATACTATACATGCGAAAGGTTGCCAATGATTGATTTGGGTCTGAAGATGGCGAGTGCAGCAGTAGCTGGAGCGTCATGCAAAAGAGACGTTGCTTAATTGCGCTCAAAAGTGGAAGAATCGTTTACACAATCAAAATATTTTTACCCGTTCCTTTCTATTAATAAGAAAACATATCATATATATATATATATATATATATATATATATATATATATATATATATATATATATTGTAAAATAATTCTGGATTTAAATGATTTATGCAGAGTTTCCTAACGAAAACTTTATTTTTGTTTGTTGAATAGTGCGTCGAGGTAGTGAGAGGAGGGGTTTTGTAGTATAAGGCACTTATAATATGTAAACCTTGGTGTAAAACTGCCAAAATCCTAACATGTAGGTTTTATTAAACTTTCTCTTCCCTAATATCTTTCGTGTCACACATCGGTTGGCCTTTCTTTTTCAAGATAATGGAGTGAGTGAGTCTGGTGTGTCCTATGCGAAGCTTCCATTCAGTAAAGACGGCTCTAGTGACCCATACCCTACTGTTCGATTGACGATTAACCCCTAGTGTACTTTTAATCACTTTTTGGTACCTAAAAACACGTGGAGTCTGTGAATGATACACGAAAAGAGGCTTTAATTTGAAATAATCAGATGCATTGGCCCTTAGTAACAATGTTAATCAGTCGTTATTTCTCGAGATATGGTCCTCTTGCGTTATGCGAAGACCGGTCGTTGTGCGATCAGTCGTTCGGCTAGTGCCTGCAGTATTAGGAGAATAACAAATCTGTAGTAACCGTTCAGCGTGAGTTTCTGAATCACTACCGATTGCACGATATTAGACAATCATCGAATTCAACACTGATTAAGAAATAGATGAATTAGTTCAAAAGAACCGGTTCGATGGCATAAAATGGTCTCCGTGCTACAACTCCGTACAAGTGAATCGGGCAGTTTAACATGACAAAATCATCTCTACATCACATCTGTACATGATTTATAATTTAAGTCTTATAAGATTCAAATCGTTCGAGATATGAACGAGAATGACTCCATTTTGAAGTTAGATTTCGTAAATGAATTGTTTGACAAATTCGACAACTTCTATAACATTTTTGTCAACGATGAAGCATATTTTCACTTTAATGTCCATATGAACGACCAGAAATTTCGGTTTTGAAGAGATGGCAATACAAAAATGTTATTTTTAACATTTATATCCTTTTTGGCCCCTGGATTTTTCTCTCCTTCTCTCTCTATATATATACATATATATATATATATATATATATATATATATATATATATATATATATATACATATATATATATATATATATATTGTATATATGTATGTATGTTTAAATAGGGAGAGAGTTATTTTTGATACATCTCTAAACACTTATATTGGACCGCCTTCAGTCATTAATCAATATGTACGCCTACAACCATTTCTTTTAATCGAATAACAGGTTGCATTTGCTAAAAAGACTTGAATTCGCCTTCGTTACTACTTTCTAACGTTAATTCTAACTCAAATATCCGATTCTTTTATCAATGTCACCAATTACCTTGCTTATTTTAATTAGAAAAATGAAATTAGACACTTGACAAATGATTTTAACGTTTGGTAAAGCTTGATAATTATTATATTATAAACTGTTATATATAATATAAACTATTACTTGATAATTATTATATTATAACTTCATTTGAACGTTTTACAACTGATAATTTAATTAAAAATTGTATATATATATATATATATATATATATACATATATGACTATACGAAAATCTGAATATTTATAATTCAAACAAATCAATATTCTGACAAGAAATATTTCATGTTTAATATTATTTAATTTATAATTATTTACAAATTTCCAAAAAACAGTTAGTAGTAGTTATACTAATTTGAACTTGAATAAATTGAAAAGAACACATATTAGTGTTAGTATTTTTGTGAATATCTACTTTCATAGATTCATTTTTCTAATACAAAATCATTTTAATTTTAATTCATGATTGCACTAGTGATGCACTGTTGATAGCAGGGGCTGGTTTATTAACAAAACAGTAAATTTGTTTCACGACGTGGCCCTATGAAAATTAAATAACTCTGACGGTTCATAATATTTAAACCGGTCTTATACAGGTAGCATAAAAAGAACAAAGGGCTACAAAACTTTAATTTTTTTTTTGATTTTTATTATTTCCATCTTTTTTTATTTCCCAATATATAATATAAGAATGAGGAATTTTTCCTGATTACACATGAGAAATTACATCACGCAAGTGATACCCATTTTCGGATTCACAGGACCGAGCTCTTTCTAAGGCATTTTCTATTACTTCTCTCAAGATTTCTGAACATAACACTCGAATTTCTTCTCTTATGTTGTTCTTTAACTGTAGGCTTGTTTTTTGTTTATTTACGTATACAAGTTGTCTTGTGTAAACCCGAAGAAGAAATCGTGAATGCTCAAATCAGGCGAACGCGCACGCTAATTGAAATCAGTCTTTCTTGAAATTATGCTTTCTTTTACTTGTTGGCAAAAACGAATTGCATAATCAAAGCGATAGTGGAAATATGTTGACTTTAGCTCTTGCATAATCTGTGTTTTGTATAGGAATATTTTTAAAATCCTTTGCAGTGACCTCCGAGATATTCCAAGTTGGATGAGGGTGAGGATGTATATTGAATTAAAATGTTCAATAAAGTTCTGTAATGGATCTTGTTGTGTGGGCTGTGACTCTATCTTGTTAGAGTCTCATCTGTGGACGATTATCAACAACTGATCTTAAAAAAAATTCTATCATCATACGGTATCGAGCACCATTTATGGTTATAGCTGTACCGTCTTCATTTTCGAAGAAATAAACGCTTATATTTGTTTCAGACATTACCCCGCACCAAACAGTACACTTAAATGGGTGTAATTGTCGCTGATTAATTGCTATTGACTGCTCTATAACACATACTCTATATTTTTATCTGTTCATGAAGCCATTTAAGTGGAAATGAGTTTGTTCACTCATAATGAAATTATGAATAAATTATTTCTTTCTGCCTGTTGACAAAAAACGAATCGCATAATCAAGGGGATGTTGATCATCTGTTGACTTTAACTTTGGCATAAGCTGTACTTTATATGGCACCATTTTTAATGCTGCCAAAATCCTTTGCAGTGACCTCGGAGATATTCCAAGTTGGGTTGAAATTTCAGGACTTTGCTCAATACTCTCCTGTACACGTTGAATATTTTCCTCAGTTAGAACCGAACGATGTCTTTCAGATCCTAGGCAATTACTAATCGCACTTTGTTGTCAAAAACGTGCAACCAAGCGATCAGTCATTGACTCTGATGGCCCTGTTCGAACATTAAAATAACGACGATATGCTTGTTGCGTCAAAATAATTGAACGCTGATTTTCAAAATAAAATTCAATTATTTTGGTACGTTGTTCCGTTGTGTACCTTTCCATAATAAATTCCCCAATTTTTATATATAAAATTTTGAAAAGAAGAGAAAAAACATTTAAACAAGAAAATTGTCAACTATTCAATCCCCTTTGTTCTTTTAACGCCACCCTGTATAACCAAAACTTTTCAGTTCAAACGATGCAGTAGCGTTATGATGGATAAACCTCTCCCTGGATTGAACAATTACTGGTCATGACAACGGGACGTGGGTCGTGGGCAGCGGGCTTCTCTCGCACCTCGATCCGACCTCCCCCCCGTAACACTGTCATAGATTTTCCATCTACTACAACTCGAATCGTGCCCTTCGCTCTCCGCAATACTTGAGGATCGAGCAACACCATCATCTCAAGTTATAGGTCATCGCACCTAGCACTTGGACCTGTAACGCGCCTCATCGCTCCGGCATAACCGTAAAAACAAACGATTCAATGCTTCTCTTTTCCAAAAAATTTCAATAAATTGTCTTATATCCTTATTCTACCTGTTCTTTGTAACATTTTGGGTCTTTTTAAATTTATTGGTTCCCAATCAATAATTTTTCTCATCCATCGATTGCTTTTTCTTCTTGAAATATATCCCATCCTTTTCCATTTCAAAATCTACATTTTTTTTATTATATCTGTAAGTCAAGATTGTTTTCATGTCCATCCTAGTCTCTTCTCATCTCTTCTTGTTATTCTCAACATACATCTTTCTACACTTCATTGCGCTGTCTTAAGTCATTGGATTGTTTTGACATTAAGAATCCATGTTTCACTTCCGTAATATATATATAAATATGTATATATATATTTATATAAATATATATAATTATATAATAACATATACTGTTCTTTATAAAATTGTATAAAATCAAAACATGTGTAAAAACAAAATAAGGAACAAAAAAAATCATAATAAATTCACATATAAAAATTATTTCTTGAAGTGAAAGTATATAATTAATATATTACTTTTTATATGTTAAACTTCGAACGAAGAAATATTTCAAATATTTTAAATGACACAAAAACCCAGAAGGTTGCTTTCCGAGAATCACAGAATGAGACAAAACATGTTTATATAAAAGAACACATATATTCGTTCATAATTTGACTGAACGCCTGAAGAATCTTTTTTATATGCTTGTTTCAATGAGAGTCGTTGCAGTTAAAACCTCACTTGTATGACATTTAGTTGTTTTTTTTTTAAAAAAACGAATTATGTTTATATAAACGAATATATATATTATACGATTTTATTTAATGTATGAAGAATTTTGTTGAATGTATGTTTTAATAAAAAAAAGTTGATTTTATACATATTGCAAGTCTATGACATTTGGTTCTTGAGAGAGTCGCATACAAATTATTTAAATATTTTTAGATAAGAAGATTCAAAAAAATAAATATTGAGATAAAATGTAAATTTTCTCATAATATTTGCTTTTGTAGATGTTTTTTTTTTATTTGAAAATGAATAAAACCGGGGACTATTTTCCTGATATAAAACGAAAGGTTAATTTAAAATTTTAATTAAAGAAATCTATTCAGTATGTTACCATGTAATAAATTAATATTTATACTATTTAACTCTTATCGTCCGGTTTATTTTTAGAGAAAATTTCTATTAGGTCTAAGTTTTTTTAACAGTTTAACAGTTTTTTAACATTTATTACTGTTATTATAAATTTCAATAAAAAGAAACTCATTTTTATATAAATACTTAAGAATTGTTTATTGGGTATTTGTTTCGTTTTTTTTATAATCAGATAATGTGTGATATCATGAGAACATTCTCCAACATGTAACCTTCGGTGGTCATCGCAAGTTTGACAAAAGAATTAAATTGTTTTCTTCCACCGAGAACACATCTCTTGGTGCAAGTCACATAATTCTTTTTCTTACCATAAGATGGTAGGTTTAATTCATAAAATTTTCCATTTAATCTTTGCTGAGGATTGGAAGTTGTAGGATGCCGTCCAACAGTTTTTAGATGAGTGAAAATCACCAACAAGTTGTGTAACAAATTTTTTGACAAGCTGCAAATAAACCATTGGTTAATTGCCTTTTATTTCTTCACATAACTTATACAAAAGGCTCTGCACTGGATTTCAGGCCCCAGAAAATAGTACAAAAATTCATAGAACGAGAAAATATTTTAATTTATAACAAAATTATGATTGATTTGATTTAAAGATACAGAATTAATTTTTTCAGCAAATATACATATATACATATACACACACATATATATATATATACATATATATATATATGTGTGTGTGTGTGTATAAAATGTGTGTATAATATAAGTTAAAAAATTGAAAAAAATAATTTTATAATTTTTTTTTTACAATTATTTATATTTTAATGATCTAGAAGAACTTAGAAAAAAATTAATGATTTTCAAAGTTGGTCGGTAAACATAATACTTTTTTTGTTTTGTTTTTTTTTGATCGTGGACTAAGTCACTTACTTTTCGGTATACTTTTTTTTGCTGGAAAAATGCATGTACCTTACTGATTTTCAAGATAAATAACCTTTAAGTTAACTTCTTTGCTTAAATCTCTCAAAGAAACAATTATATTGGTATTGTAAAACAAGAACTCTAGATAAATCAGTTTCAAATAGAACAAAAAATATTAAGAGAGGATCTGTTTATTGGTTGAAAATACCATGGATCAAATTTCTATAACAAACCCCTTACCAGATGTTTTATAAAACATGATGATAATGATGAATTTCAGATTTTAAATCTTTCACCCAAAAAAATAAGGCCGAAAAATATAATCGAAAAAATTCAATTATTTCCACTTTATCCGAATATCCCACCACTTACAGGGGAAAAAACATATGGATATAATGGATCTGTTACTGTGCATTCCTCCAATTTTCCATAAATATTTTCTTCCTCTAGAAACATAATAAAAAGGAAATACCGATATTGAAGAACAAGAAGATATCTCTAATATTATTCTAATTTAAATTAACATGATTATAATTACAAAATATAAATGAATACTGTATTTTATAAGTTTCTTTTTTGAATAAAACTGAAATATTTGTTGTTGTCATTTTTAAAATGTTTGAATAATTTTGACAATAATCTAAGTTATATATATATATTATATATACTACCAAAAACACATTTTTTCATGATATGTGTAAAAATTCATAACGACACAAAATATTTGCATTATAACAGCAAGTACATTATTATTTTTTTTTTATAAAGTCTGTCGATATTTACCTCTACAACAAACAAACAATTGTCTCAAATAATGTCAAGTGATTAAAAATAAGTTAATTAACTGAACCAAACTTAATTCACTTGTATATTTAATATTAATAATCCATTTAATTTTGATCAGATGTTCAATACAGTTAATTATTTATCAAAAAGTACATATTTTTCCATGATACGTTTAAAAATTCATAACTACATAAAATATTTACATTATAACAGTAAGTATTTTGATAAATATTTTGTTAGATAATGGAAAAATATTTTTTATATCACACATATGCAAAGATTTAAATATCTCAATTCAAAAATATATCATTTAGTCCAGTGTCATAATTACTGGCATATATATATATATATATATATATATATATATATATATAAATGAATAATATTTGATAAAATACTTTAAAGAATATTTCAAATTCTTTTTGTATGAAAACTATCGACATTTACCTCTACAAAAACAGACCATTGTCTCAAATAATGTCAAGTGATTAAAAATCAGTTTATTAATTGAACCAAACTGAAATCACTTGTATATTTGTTACAAATAATTCATTTAATTTCGGTCAGATGTTCATTACAGTTAATTATTTACGTCAGCTGAGAATTTACGGTATTTAGTTTACTTTTAGAAACGTTGTTTAACAGAAAAATAATTACATTTACGAATTACTTTCTCTTATAGCCATAATTGGCTGTCATTCTTCGTATAATAGGACTTGAAGCTTTCATTGTTTATCCGTACCGCAGAAATGTATACCTGCGGCACCTATTAACTCTCTCTCTTGTGGGTAACTTTAATATGCACTTTTTTCTATAAAAATGTAGTGTATATATATATATATATATATAAATTTAATCATATGTGTATTTTTGCTTTGGAATGTGTCTAATATTCCAGAAGACTGCTCAAGGTTTCTGTGACAAGGTTTCATTAATGGTTTATTAGTTTGTAATGATAATATATGTAAAAGGTCAATGCATATTTAAAAACTCTTTCATGATATCTTTTTTTTTATTTAAAACGACATTTTTTACGAAAAACTTTAATTATATTTATTATAGTTTTTAATTGATGATTAGCATGCAGGAATTATAATTATCAATCACGACAAGTACAGTGAATACTTCTTTCTTGTTTCGATATAAGGATTCTTTTTCATTCAGTTAAATACTTAAGAAATAAATAAATTACTTTTTAAGTGATGCAAGTACTTGTATTTTATTTTAAACAGGTCATGTAAATACGAGAAGCGGCTTAAAAGTGATGCGGAGGAGGTCATAACTCTTTAATGGTTTGATAATTTAAAAAGGAATTGAAAAGAAGCGAAATCTAGAATATAAATTTTGAATTTTTTTATTTATTTATTATTGTTAATACTAATTCCTATTTTTTTTGTGAAAGTGTTACAAATTTGTTTATCCCATCGACTAAGAAATATAATGTTTGTTCTTACAACTTATCTTTCATGGTAGGCTTAACTCAGTCAGGATCGAAATGTGGTTTTTATAAGATATATTATTAATATATCTTATATATTAATCATGCGTCCTGGATTAATAAAGATTGTGTTTTATGTTCAAATAGAAAAATTCAAGGAGGCTGAAAAAAAATAGTATTATTGCGACACGTGGGTAGATAATCCGAGTACAGGCGATTGCATTCAAAAATTCCACATAATCAAAAAATATTAAGATTAAAATCATATAATTATATTACAATGTTTATATTGCACTATGTAGACTGTATCAATTTACAGTATATAGTTAAAGTGTATGAAAATTATATTAATTTAATTTGTTAATGTATGTTGATTATTCCTCCGAGTTGCTTGTATATCAAATCAAAAAATGTTTTGACTGCAAAATGTTATTATTCTAATTATTTATTAATAATTTCTCTCTCTCTCTCTCTCTCTCTATATATATATATATATATATGTATATATATATATGACATTTCAGTTGAAGTAACATCTGATGGTTATATCAAGACAAGTTGATTAAATAAAGAATTGTTTTCTCTGAATATTATATTTTTTATTATTCACATCTCAATTAGTCGATTGAAAACTTAATAGATATTGAAAAAATTGATGATTTCAACAATAATCTATAGTATATAAAATATCATCTAGTTTTAATATTAACAGTACTTTTTTAAAGTAATTAATGAAAATATACGTGATGAAATTCGTCTTATTAAAATGAATACACAGTGTTTTACGAATCAAATAAAAACATAATAATAGAAATATAGGTTAAGAAAGTACAAATTATCTTAATATTTATTTAATAATTTATACGAGTAAATTATAATGATTCGAAGAGGTGAGATGTTTTTTTCCCTTTTTTACTTTGACCAACAGTTAAAGTCAACCTGTCATTAAGAACTATCACACACACACACACACACACATGTATAGGCATGTGAAAGAACGAGTCGATGCGAACTTACGAGTAGACTTTTTGTTGGTATCGCTTAAATAAACTGTGTGTGTGTCGTTGAGTTGATAAACAGCCGTGAACACCGTTAGTGTTCGAGTGTTCAGTGTAACATAAAGCGAGACACGTCAAGTTTCTAATGCCCGCCGGCTTCATGAACAACGGCGACAATTGTGGGTGTCCTGCAAACGACCTTCACGGTCCCAGTAATGTAGTTGGCAAGCAGATTGAAAACATTAATTAGATACACTATTTAGTTATACTTGATCATATGACTTTGTTGTATATTTTGCCGTTATTATAATAACCAGTACTGCGGATAAATTTCATGAATAAACAACATTTATATATATATATATATATACATATATATATATATATATATATATATATATATATATATATATATATATATATATATATATATATATATATATATATATATATATAACACATATACTTCAATTGTTCCTAGGTGTACTTTAGGAATAATACTGATACTTGTCATATATTATCAGGTTTATTTTTTTACTGAAAGAAAATACAGAAAAAGTAAATTTTCCTGAATTGTAAAATTCAATTTCATTCCAGTCTCTTATAACTCTATTAATATTTGAATATTTACTTTACTTTAATTTAATGATTATTCTTGCCTATAAAACTTAAGGACTAACATGCAAGACAAGTAACAAACATGACATGACGAATACAACAATAGACATGACGAGGGAAATAAAGAAAACATGCATACTCAACATTCATTTAGCAGACATGCAACAATGATGACATGAAGGCAACAGGCAGACTAGACTTAAGATTAACAGTGAAAACACAAACAACAGGCAGGTAACAAAATGAGCAAGAAACAAAATAAACACAGTAAGGGAACTCCCAGACAAGGTCTGGGAGTGACAGCGACATTTGCGCTAGATGAAGTGTGATGGGATCCCGCGTCAGACACAGCGTTGGCATGGCAATGTATTGAGGCACTCACTGCACTGGTGTAGAAGTCTGGATCAAAATTTGAATGTCATGATACACTAGCGGGGCAGGATACGCATCCCAAAGGCAGACTTCCTGAGGAAGCAGCTTCTTCCTTGCCGTCTTTGAGAGGGTCCACCTCGTCTTCGGAAGCGGATCTAAGGTGCGCCTGATGTGTGTACTGATGTGTTTGGCGCACCTCGCTGAATAGTTTCGGTAGATGTGTTCCACGAGTCGGAGATTGTCTCTAGGCTGCAGAGACGATAAAGCTCTGCGATGGGAGTGGTGATCGGCAAGTCGGTGATCTGCCAAAGATATTTGTTCTGAAGTACTTCAAGCTTCCTCCAGTTGTTTTGGCAGATGGGCAGCCACACGAGGACAGCGTACAGGAGCGTGGAACGAATACAGGCCTTGTAGATATAAATCTTGACCGCAAGATTCATTGTACAAAAAACTATACAAAAGAATTTTAAAAAAACGTGTTTACCATGTGTATTAAATTATTATTAACGATGACACCCGAATTTACACGAAAAATGATATGATATTGGTATTATAACTGTCATTTTATTTATTTATTTTTGTTCCACGAATTTTAAGGAAGTGGAAATCGTGTTATCATGTTAGTGTCTTCATATGTTTGATCATCCCTCGAGAAACTTGATTTCTGTCTTCATATTATGTATTGTCATGCTATGTGTTGTCCCCGCATTCATATTACTAATGCAAGGCCTGATTCGTGGAATATATGAGAAAACCATAACTTCAATTAAATCAAAAATATTTTATTAATAGTAAATTTAAATACATGGCCTTGTGGGGCCGGTTAATACTTAAAAACTATTGCGGTGCCCTTACCGTTGCCAGTAGTTATCCGCGGTTCCTAATTGATAATTGTGTAATGTGACACTTGACATTTTTTAATTGTCCTTAAATGTCTGTTATACCCGGGAAAAATTTTTCAAAAAACCGGGAATATAAGAACAATGAAATGTGCGACTTAATGAAACATATACGTCGCAATACACGTCGCGAAAGGCACAAACTCACTAACATTCAATAACGAGAATGTTTATATAGACATACTATTATCATATACATATATATATATATATATATATATATATATATATATATATATATATATATATATATTATGATATTGAGTGAATATATGCGTTAGGAGCGAAGCAAGTAAGGGGTGCGAACGAGAGCAGAGCCCCCGATGGAATATTTTTATTATTATTATATATAAATATATATATATATATATATATATATATATATATATATATATATACCCAGATATACATACAAGGTATTCTAAAATGTATAAATGTATTCTTTGTTTTTTTCAATAAAATTTAATTGATGAAAATTAGTCGAAGTATACAAATAAAGTGTGCATAGATTGTTAACATCATGTATATATATATATATATATATATATATATATATATATATATATGTTTATATATATATATGTATATATATATATATATATATAAATATGTAGACACATATGTAGATATATATATATATATATATATATATATATATATATATATATATATTTAAATATATATCTTTTTAAGTTTTTTAATAACTGTATTCTTTTTTTTCAGGTAAGTGTCCAAAATGTATTCTCATCGTATTTAATGTTGCTGTCTTATAACATATACTTATGGTAAGAAAATCTAGCAAAAGTTAATTATACTAATTCTTTTCTGATATATAAAATAAATATAAAACAAATTGAAAACAGATGAACTTCAAATTAATAGTTCAAAGAGGAATTCAATTTACATAATTTTTAATTATTAAATAAAAATGTTAGATTAATAGTGCTTGGTGTAAATAAATATTTCGTCCACTTTTTAAATATTTCTAATATCTTATGTGGCTTCCAAGGTTTCTTTTAGTGGGGATTCAGTTGTGAGAACTGATAATATGAGATTATGATAACTGAAATAAGAAATGTATATTTTAGGTTGTATTTTTTGAAGATATCGCAAAAAATAAAGCATCTATAGTAGTAGCCGATTTTGTCGTTGCGATTATGGGATCTGTATTCATATTTAAATTCAGTTTTCTACGTATAAAATACACAAGTAGTGCTGAATCTTCTGACGTGAAATTGACATTAAAACCCTTACTGAGAATCACTGGTAGTCTATCCTCTCCTCTGCCAAGGAACCCTGCATTTCCATGAGTGTTCGGTAGTAATGAACGGTGTATAAAGTAGATTACATCATCCTTTTTTTTTGATTACAAGAAATGTAAATCACTGCAATTACAATTGTTTTTCCGTCTTCTATTTTACACTCAGCAATGCAGAAGCCACCAACTGCTGTCACAATCCCACCAAATAACTGGGATTATGCAACAACCAAATCTATGAACGGAGTGACAATGTTAACTAAGCCGTCGCTCGCTTCTGCCGTCTACGCATGAGCCATTCTCTATGTCTCTCTCTCTACCATCCCTCTCTAGACCCTAACAATTTCCGTAACACTTTTTCGTCTCTTCTTTGAAAATTTACTCCCAACGCGGCTAAAATAGTTTCACTTCAGTAATTTATTGATTAATTTTGATTGGAAAATGTTTGTCTGGTTTTGTGGGGTGAAAAAAGAAATCGCTTGTGAAAGCTATTGATTCGTTATATCCGTTTTCGTCATAGTCGAATTCGAATGTGTATCTAAAATTATTTAAGTTTGATAAAATATATTTTGTGTTAGTCACATGACCATGATATGTGCCACAAATCTCATATATACTACATGTTTGAAATATGAAGTCATTATATATATATATATATATATATATACATATATATATATATATATATATATATATACATATATATATATATATATATATATATATATATATATATATAAATTGTTTAAAAATAGAGTAAAAAAATAATTGTAGTAACTGAAAAACAATTTAAAATTCTTGCACGTTTAATTCAAACACTAATGGACATATACACACACACACACACATATATATATATATATGTACATGTGTGTTTAAAAGATAAATATTTAATTCGTTTCTCGATCATTCAAAAGATTAATATGTTATTTAACGTTTTTATGCATGAAAAAAGAAACAAGAATAAAAATCTGACTGTTAGGAATCTAAACATACAACCTTCCGAATAGAAAGAACCCGTTTTAATTGACTACACTGTCAACCTTAGTAAAGTATAATAAGAGTTTTGCAGAAGTGATAGTATGTTAAATCAAGTATGAATTTTCAGTGCGAATCAACCGCAACTGTACGGCAATCTCCAATTGCACGGTGCGCTGCACACGAATACAATGTTCATATATATATATATATATATATATATATATATATATATATATATATATTTAAAGGTTATTGTAGAACGATGTCAACATTGATTATTTATTTTAAGAACACGATAACAATTGCAAGATATTATATCGAATTTAAAATCAATATGAAAGCTAATATGTTTCATAATATGTTTTATTAATTTGTATGTATTAGAAAACAAATTTAATACATTTGTACGGGCGAAACAAATGTATGGAAATATTAAATTTGGAGTTATAGAAAGTTAGGGAGTGAAATGAATTCATTCACATCCATATGCAAAAGCTTTTATTTACATTACACACCGGTACGACGTACTTAACAACACCATTAAACTATTATGATAAATATGTAAGATAAGTGAATTGAATTTCACTTTTCTAATATATTTTAAGATGTTTGGTAACTGAATAGAATTTCAGAACTCATATATTTGTTAAATAGTAATCATTCATTGTAAATATACATGAAAAGAAAAAGTTCTTTAATACATGAAACGCTTACAAATAATGTAAATTAAAAAAAAATGAATTTTAGATTGTTTTTTTTATTTTTATTTCGAATAATAATACAAGCGTAACTGAGATTAAAAATCTGACTAAATTCTTAGAAATTGATATATATATATATATATATATATATATATATATATATATATATATTACATTATTAGCAATTATTTTTGTTCTTTTCTAAAGCTTAAAATGTATTATTTTTAAAATTATTGTCATACAATTATATTGTTGGAAAAATTTTATAATTTTTCAAGCGGGTTAAAGGTAATAATGTGAAATATAATGCGGTAAAGAGTTTTTTATTTGATTAATATATAAAAAAGCACTTGTGTAACTAATATATTATGTTAATAGGAAATTAATTACGGTTTTTGTCTTCTGAATTTTAACCTTAATTTTTTTCAATGAAAGTGTCATTTCATCGTGTTCATGTTAATACCATTTTAAAGTGCACTTTTCGGTCTGAATTTTGGTAACATCGACCTGATTCTTGAATATTAATGAATAAATTGACCTGCTTTTTTATTATTACTAAGTTTCTATTATTGAAACCATAGAGTAAAACTCAATACTGAGAGATCATTATTATATTGAAATTTAACATAAAAAAAATAACAGAAGTAGCTGTCTTAAACTGAATCGTTCTGTAGTAGCACCATATTTTTTTTGTAACTATTGTATGTTACACAACCTGATGATCAATTAATAATCTATATTATGTAAGTTTTATTTCTATTTATGACATGTATTAGCTGTACAAATTAATTCAGATTATTTTTTTATAGAAAATGAATGTTTAGTGACAAATGGAATACATTTCAATCCTCAAAATATCCCCCATTATTTTGTGACTTTGTTTCTTCTATCGGACAACTGATGAATCCCTTGTTGAAAAAAAAGATTATTTTCAAGTGCATTTTTCGGTATGTATTTTCATAACATCGACTTTGATTTTATTATTAATTTTGCTTCAAATTACACCATTGAATTAAGATGGAAAAGAAGCAAATAATAAAAATTTTTGTACGAGTTCAAAACGGGTTGTAAATCAGCAAAAACTGCTCGGAAACTAAACGATGCTTTTGGTGTGGGTACTGTTAAAAAATGTACGGTACAATGGTGATTTCAAAATTTTCGTGCGGAGGACGAAAGCCTTGAAGATAAAGAAGGTCGCGGGCATCTTTCTTCAGTTTATAATGACCAGTTGAAACGTTAGATGAATCAGAATCACGCACAATTTGAGAGCTTGTACAAAATGTTTTTGTTAGTCATCCAACAGTTCTGGACCAATTAAAAGCATTTAAATTAAAAAAAATTGTATGAATTTGAAGATTATAAACAGCAATTGTTTTTCTACCAATCTAATATTTCTGATACTGTGGCTAAATTCACTTTCAAAAAACAGATTCTTTTTTTATCCTACAAAACACAGATGTTTCTCTACCTTGGTACTTAAAATATGATATCAATGGGTATAACTAACAAGACAGAGTTGATTAAATATGATGAAAATTGAAGGATAGATTCAGTCAATGAGTTTAAATAATAATACTAATTTAAGAAGAAAATCTTCATAATTTGTCCTCTACCTAGTCTTCATAAATATATAATAGACATTTAAAATTTACTTAAATTTCAGTTAATATATTAATCAAAAATGATCAATTGAACATTTTTGACACAAACTTTTTTTTGTGGATCTATGTGGATGGTTTGTGGGATGAAAACAGAAATCATTTGAGAAACTTTTCCAACTCGTCCTATTTTATTTAAAGATTAAATAATAATATCATTAAAATTTGTGTACCCTTAAATACCTGAACATAACATAAAATTTATCTTTGCTGTAAGAAAATCAGGTACCAAAAGTTGTTAATTTTTGTAATAATTTGAATTATGAGATAGCAGCTTGTCAAGTTAAAAGTCAAGTTTACTTAACGTGAATGAAAAAGAGCCCCTAACTGTTTTAGTGCCTTGCAGCGCGATCGCGCTTGTCATAAGTTATACCGAAAAGTGCCACTTCATCGAGTCACGATGCTCCATTGATGGTGCGCACGGACTCTGCTGCAGGGTGTCGTTAGTCAGAAGCGTTATCGTGGACCGGAATTGTGGTACTTCAATATGGCAATACTCTTTCTTTTTATTTCACGATATCATTGAAGCAATTGTTGATCCAAAAGCAAATCATAACAATGGAGGACCCATCCTGTTCGCTGGTTATTTCTTGTTGTTTTTGAAATTAATTAATTGTCTAAGAAGAATTCATTTTCATGACATGGAACAATAAGCGTACGACATAGTACTTAATAATAATTCCAGAAAAAAACTTCCAAAAAAATTTGAATTGTGAAAGGAGAAAATGAGAGAGATTTATTAAAAGCAAGAAAAAACATATTGAAGAAGAGAAATCTTGCAATTTATCAAACCTGGACATTTTATTTACATCTATAATTTCTTTATTGTCAGAAAGAAGACAGTTTGTGACGTTAGATTCAGTTTATTTAAATCAATTAATAGATATTCAAAGTGGGAGGAATTTCTTTTAAGTTTACTTTCATATATTTACATACATTACATACATACATTTTTTACTGATATGTATATATATATATGTATGTATGTGTATATATTAGGTTCGTTCAAAAATAATTGCGGTTTTTATAATTTGAAGTTTGGCGTCAATTTTTCCAGTTACCGTTATTTTTTGTTATAGCCATGTGATACATCACTGTAAAGAATGAAATTAGCACTAATGATTTCAGTTTATGTCTATTGTTCTTATTCTTTAAAATTGTTGGATATAACCTGTTAAATTAGTCATGGAATATAAGCAAATTCCCCCGATTTTGTTACATGAGTTCAAATTGGAATGTAAAACAACAGAAACTGCTGAAAATATCAAATTTATTTTTGGCGAAGAGTCAATTAGTGAACGTACAGATCAACACTGGTTCCAAAAAATTCGTAATGGAAACGAAAGCCTTGATGATAAAGAAGGTCGTGAAAGTCCTCCAGCTATAGACAATAATGATTTAAAAACAATTATTGAAACGGGCCCACGTAAAATAACTCGTGTGGTGGCAGAAGAACTCAATATTGATCATTCAATAGTTGTTCGACATTTGAGCTTAATTGAAAAAACGAAAAGCTGGATAAATAGGTACGGTATGAACTAAACAAACATCAAGCAATTCGGCGATAAGAACTCTGTTTTGTTCTTCTTTTGTATAACAGAAGTGATCACTTTCTTGATCGCATTGTCATATGTGATGAAAATTGTATTCTCTACAACAATCGGAAATGTTCATGACAGTGGCTATACCGAGGAAAAGCACCAAAACAGTTTCCTAAGCCGAAACTTCATGAAAAAAGATAGGGGTCACTGTTTGGTGGTCGGCAAGTAGCATCATTCACTACAACTTCTTAAATCCTAGTTAAATAATAACAGCAGAAAAATATTGTCAGGAATTGAAAAAATGCATGAGAAGTTTTATAGTTTACGGCCAATATTAGTCAATCAAAGTGGGCCAATTCTTCTTTATGACAACACCCGATCACACGTCTCACAAATGACTTCAAAACAATTTAATAAACTGGGTTATGACACCTTACCTCATTCATCTTATTTTCCGGACCTGTCTTCGACAGATCATCATTTTTTTAAACATTTGAGTAATTTTATATTAGAGGAGGTTTTCAAAGATCAAACATCAGCTAAAAGCTCTTTCAATGAGTTCGTTAATTCCAAGACTCCAGAATTGCATCTTATAAGAATAAACAAATTTGTTTCCCGTTGACAGAAATATGTGCCTGGCCAATAGTCTTTATGTTGATTAATAAATATAATTTTTAACTGATATATACGTCTTTATACTCGATACGTAAAAACCGCAATTATTTTTGCATCAGCCTAATGTATAGTAAGTGTAAAAATTAATTCAGTTTCTCTAAATTGAATCAAGAGTAACTCTATTATAAATTAAAATATTTTCGATCCTTTCAGGATTTTGAAGTGTAAACCTTAACATTATATACTATACTATATACAACATAATATATTTTAGCCAAGTTGTTGGTATAATCAAAAAAAAAATAGTAGTGAACATTATGTCGTCCGAAAAGCAGCATATTATACATTGAATACTTTTCGTATTTCAGTTTTAAGCCATGGGAATGATTTTTTCACCCTAAGAGGATGGTTTTGTGACTCATAAAACATTTAAAAAATGATATAGCAGTAAAAAAGGTCATAAAAGCCACTAGCGACTTTATTTTAGACTTTTTTCGACAATTATTCGTCAGTTACTTGACAAATGGAGCATAGTTGCGGTATTTTGAGGATTGAAATGTATTCCGTTTTTCTGTAAACATTATTTTTTTTATCAAAAAAGCTTCGAATTTATTTCCACAGTAAATATAAATATATATATATATATACGTACATATATATATATATATGTATATATATATATATATGTATATATATATATATGTATATATATATATATGTACATATATATATATATATATATATATATATATATATATGTAATAGTATTAAAATTACCAAATTGAAATGTATGTAGAATAAATTTGAAATTAAACAGAGATGAAAGAAGATCAATTGTGAGTAGTGTAATTTTATAAAATGTTGTCAGTCAACGTACACCAATTCATAACAAACAAAAACTAATAACAAGAGGTAATTATATACATAAATAATATATATATATATATATATATATATATATATATATAATATGGCCTTTCATTTTATGTAAACACACATACACACGTACATACAAACACACACACATATGTATATATATGTATATATATATATATATATATATATATATATATATATATATATAAACATACACAATATGTGAATATGAAATCATTGTGAAATTTAAATCGTGACTATATTTTATACAAATTTGATGAAACATCATAAAATTACATAAAAAAAAGTGTGTCTTAATGAGAATTAATAGCCTCATACATAATTTTTGTTCAAAAACAATACGATAAACATACATTACAATATTTAATTATATGAAATTTGATGTTATATAAGAAACACATATGATATTTGTACGCCACTGCAGAACCCTGCGGTGATTCAAGATTGCTATATGATATATTCACCACCGAGAACACTTTCACTTATAATGTCTGCCCGGTTACTTTAGCTACGTGGACCGTTCTTCAAGTCATTATATTCAACGTCATATAGGACAACAGACCGAAATACGGAAATATAAATTATCACTAGTGAATTTAAATCAGAACAAAATTTCAATATTTATACTCATCGACAGCACGAAAATAACGGTGTGGTACTGTGTTTGATTCCAAATCATTTGTAATCAAATAGGTAACACAAACATATACACACACACACACATATATGTATGTATATATATGTATATATATATATATATATATATATATATATATATATATATATATACTAATCAATAAGAGGTTTAATTAACAAGAGTTTATTGAAGCTAATTTTTGACAAAAATTTCTGGCAGCTTATTATATATTCACTTAATTCAACATTTCAAAAACTTTTGTTATCCCTTTATATTGTTTCTGCAGAATGATAAGCTAAGAAAAAAATGATTTCTTCATTTGTTGGTCAAAGAATATTTAAATAAAAAGATATGTAATATTTTATTAATGGTAAATAAAAAGGGATTAGAAGTAAATTATAGAAGTTAGAGTATACAATTTATAGATTTTTTCGAAAATCAGGATGCTCCATTAATAGAGAAATATATAAATTCTACATTTATATATTTCTCTATTAATTAAAATTCTTTATTTGATTCATAATCTTGTATATATCAATTATTTCGATCAATTATGCATCTTAGATGGTCTAGTGTCAGTCTTTAAGTGGTCTATATTGTGAAAATCAGTTCTTTACACGAAAAATTGTAGTATTGGAAACCAGGGGGCTCCATCTCCAACTTGTTACGCTCGCAGACTCCCGGTGGGAGGTCTTCCAGCGCTCGCTTCGCTCGTTCTCGTTAAATGTTAACAATTTTTAAATAAAAATTGAAAAACAAAATAAAAATTTTGTGTAATGAAATTTAATTGAAACCGTGAAAATAGTGAAATTGAAAAGAAAACTTATTGTAAAACTTCTGTGTACACTATATTTCCAATTGATTTGTGTTCTTCTGTATACTGAAACTTGATACCCTACTGAGAGGTACATCTGGAGAGACCAACATACAACTGGCCGTGCCCGAATAGTTTCATTGAAATCGACAAACATGGCTATTCGTGAAACATCGAAAATGATAGCGAATGGAAATGGTTAACTTGCTACTTGTAGAGTGTAGCGGGGGGAGCAGCGTTGCGAAGAGGTGGTCTACATCAATGAAACATTTTTTGTTTTAGAGAAATTTTACGATGGAATTATTTTTTATATATAGCAGAGGGCTTTGCCCTCTACTTGTTACACTCGCCGACGTCCGGAGGGCTCTGCCACCGTTCGTTTCGCTCGCTCCATCGACTTGCTTCGTTCGTATCGTATACGTCTTTATAATAACTCTCACAGTTAAATTGCAAGAGTTTTTTTGTATAAAGTTGTATCACGTATCATAACCGTTGTTTCCCGGTTTTTTGAAAATTTTTCCCGGAACTCAAGCAGAGACACTAATAAAAATCACAAATAACACAACATACAATCTACGCCCCACAAATGCGGTTAAATGCCAACTAGGTAAGGGCACCGCACCAATGTCCAAAGACATTTGGCCACACCCGGCCCTGTATTACATTACTATCAATAAAATTCATTTTTATTTTATTTATTTAGTACAGTTGCTATATTGTCGTGGTCCGGATATAAATTTTCCGGGCTGCACACAGTACAAGAACAGAAAAAAACAACACGAATCACAAAATACACACAGTATGGACAAAATCATTGTAACTCTTAGGAGAGGTAACGAACACACAACACGCATTAAACACATGTATTTTTTATTAAACTCCCATGGATCTATTTACATATCAATAAAGTTGTTATTGTATTGAAGTTACTATAATACCAATATCATAATGGTTCGTATAACTTCGGGTGCCATCGTTTTTAATAATTTAATACAGTCTACATGTTTTTTGTTCAATGTTTTGCTCAATATTTTGTTCAATTTAATACAAATATATATATATATATATATATATATATATATATATATATATATATATGTACACATATATTAGATTGGTAAAAAAATAATTACCGTTTATGACCTTCAAATTCATATACATTTTTTAATTTAAGTAGTTTTAACTGGTCCAGAACTGCTAGACGACTAACGCCTAACTTTTTTACAAGCTCTCAACTTGTGTGTGGTTCCGATTCAAGTAACCTCTTCAGTTGGTCGTTATGAACTGAAGAAGAACGCCCACGACTTTCAAAGCTCTTGACTCCAGCACAAAACTTTTAGAACCTTTACACAGTACGTTCATTAACAGTACCCATATCAAAAGCATCATTTAGTTTACGAGAAATTTCTGCTGCTTTACCGCCTGTTTTGAACTCATACAAAAAATTCTCTTATATGCTTCTTTTCCATCTTTAATTCAATAGCACAATTTGAAGTAATAATAATAATAAAATCATAGTCTACGTTACCAAATTCAGACCGAAGAATCCACTTTAAAATGATATTAAAATGAACACGATGGAATTACACTTTCATTGAAAAAAATAAAGTTAGAATTTAGAAAACCAAACGCGCAATTATTCTCCTACCAACTTAATAGATGCTGTTTTTATAAGTTTTTATTTTATTTCTCAATATTTTTTTTTCTAAATCTTAAAATATTTGTAGAAGATTTATAAAACAAATTTCTCATTTACACAAATCATTTGATTAGAAAAATATGAAATATTAAAGTACAATTACATGGTTTGTTTATATGACATGGATTTATAAGATCCGTTAAAAGCACAACGTAAATCAGTAAAAAAAATTCTGGTGAGTAACGATGTTACATAAAACCTATATCCAAAAATACAAGAAGTGACAATGAGAGAAGTTACTAGGTTTTTTTACATCTTATATCGACTTTTTCATGCAATATACATAAATGAAAAACTTGTTTTAAAACGATTTGTCAACTAAAATAGCACTCGATGACTAATATTTAAGTAATGTTCAAGTGCGTTCTTAAGTAATATAGTACGTATTAATATTTCCACGCCCATTTTATTGAGGAATTTTCAACGAGTCACCTTTGATAGGAAATTGTGTATGATCACCTGTACATACATCTGTACAAATATATATATATATATATATATATGCATATATGTTTGTTTCTGTAAGTATTTAAAGATCCCGTTAAAAGTATTTACAAATATCCTGGAGCAATATATTTCTACATTCGTAATAAAAATTCAAGTACAATGCAATAATATTTATTATGTTTGAGATAAGGTTGTACACATTTTGCGTATGTATACAATGTGTAAATGTATACACATTTTAGTTTAATATTAATTTATCACCAAATATATATTCAAAAAATCTTTTGTAGATATTTGGTTGTCTCGTGAGTAATTTTAATCTTACAAAGTATGTTTCGAAATAAAACAATTTATTAACCTGTTATCAAACTTTAATCAGTTATACGTTTTTTTTTTATATTTTTAATAAATTCGTTGTATTATTGCGCAATATTTTTCACATATATTAAATCGAAAAAGATGAATTACTAAAATATGCAAGTTATATACGTTTATAAACGTGTTTTATAAATCTTATAGTTGAAAATCAATACAATCTTATTTTGGAATTTTGACTAAATTCTCTTTCACAAATGTTCACCTACTATATAAATTATAAACGAATTTTGATCGAAAATATACAGTAGCTAATTATTGTTAATTTTTAAGTGTTACATACACATATACACATTTTGAAAATAATCCCATTTCCTTCACTGTGCTGAGGTACAAAGAAAAAACTAATTGTTATGAATTTAAGTGCTCTGAGAATGATAAATGAGAGATGAGAATGACAAGATCACCATTTAAATGGGAATAAATAATAATCAAATAAATCAATTATTAAACATCTCTGAAAAAAAAAATTGTGGTGTATGGGAGAAGTAAAATATACATTTTTATTATTTAACATACATTTTTTCTTAACAGACATAGCTAGAATTTATTAGAAATATTAACCCGTTGAAAGCGGACGCGGATCTGTGAATCCATTGATGTTTTCCAAAGAAATTACAGTCTCAGAGCGCTATCCTTTGGGTGATATATTTAAAGATCGCTTATATCTTTCTAATGAGCCTAAATTTATAACTTTCCTTAGAACCTCACAGACAAATTCTGCGCTTGCTTCTTTTTTTTAAAAAATACTAACTTCTTATTGGTTGATTATATTATGCCAAGTTATTGTACCAAGTTATTCCACGCACATTTCAAAGTGAGAAAAATCGGCAACATGAGACTAATTAACTGATCAAATTTTAAAATGATAACCAACTCCATCAGCTGAATAAAAAAAATGGTCCAACATTTTTAAAGTACCACTGGATGAATTTTGTTTGTTTTTTTTTAAAAAAAAAATATGTTAAATTAAGTTATCTTATATTTAAATAGATTCAAATTATAAATGTTAACAAAATTGTAGAAGAAAAAATATTTCATTTCTTTTTTCTTCAAAAATTGAAACAAATAATTGGTCATTTATAGACACTTTTTTGCTGAACACAAATAAAGAAAATATTTAAAAAATATCTAGTGGTTCAAAATTTATTCTAGCTCAATTATCTAAATGTGGATTGCGAAGTCTTAAACTGCGCGTCAGCTGTCAAAAATCGAATGAAAGTTTATATTTTTCTGTAGATACATCTCTGCTGAAAATAAATTAAAAAAAATATTTAAAAAATATCTAGTGGTTCAAAATTTATTCTGGCGAAATCATCTAAATGTGGACTGCCAAGTCTTAAATTACTCGTCAGCCGTCAAAAATCGAACAAAAGTTTATATTTTTTTGTAGATGCATCTTTAATGAAGATAAATTAAAAAAATATTTAAAAAATATCAAGATATTATTATCGATTAAATTTGCATATTTGTTTAATATATGAACAACCAATTAAATGCTTTTTCTAGTATTATTTTTGACGTTTCTGTTAAATCCCATAAGCAAATTTCAAGTACTTTCTTTTGTGATTGGTTTTGATTTTTGACACTTTCAGATAAATTTTGAATTCGAGAACACAATGTTTTGATGAAAATAACAACACTTAAACTATCACATCAATGTATAGCTGTGACTTATGTTTGACTTGTACGATCGCAACAGGCCCTAAAAGTGATCACTATTAGCATCCATACACTTCTGATTTCGGTGAACTACTGCCCGAGCAACGTTGGCCAAAGAGCCCGATGTGATTGCTGCACACATTTCAATTTCTTCCCACAGCTCTGTCAATATAGATGGTTTTCTAAGCTATACCATATCCTTTAAAGTCATCCATAAGTAAAAATCGAGGCATCTAACAATCTTAGGATCTAAAGTTTTCATTTTGCTCTCTTAAGAATGCAATGTATGCTTGATCTGCTAACTTCTGTCTCACATGTACATTGTTTGGTGGATTTTTGTGGAGAGCGTGTAAACTTTTTCAACAACATAGTCGAGGTCAAGACTTGCTGTGCGAGACCTCCCGGATCTTTCCTTGTGCACGTCACACATGGTACTATCGATTTCAGATTTATGATGAATGCGTGCAATTATCAGGCATGTTGGAGGTTCTATTGCAAACCCACGCCGCCATTATCGCTGTACTTTACATACATTCTCAAATTTAAAGTACCACTTCAAACCGGTCTTACATTGTTCGAACGACAGACATGCCTCTACCATTTTGTTTGACTATCCTTCCGGACCCATGGTGGCTCTAGCATTCATCTGATTAACTACATCTTTTGAAAGAACACCACACTACACATTACCGCCACAATTCGATTCGACAATGAAGAAAGTTCACAGATAATCTCTATTAAAGTGTGTATACATTTCTTGTGCTTCTCAGTATTTGTCGTAATTGCTTTTTTTAAATTTTGCAAAATACATAAAAGTCTAATGCACTCCTGTGTATTTTAGATTTATTTACCACCTTTGTTACATTAAAAATCAATAATTAATAATCATATATATTTTATTATCATGAAATTACATATTTAGATGTTTCTCTAAGTGCTGTTTATTATAATTATTGAAATATTTTCATAAACAGGTTATGATAAAGTTGTTTGTTTCGTATACGTTATTTCGATTTTACACAATCGAAATTCAAGATAAACAACATTTGTCGATGATATCAAAAAATGCATTACGACTCAGTACAAACAACTACTCATTTATTATTTTACTTATCAGATTCGAGATGATATTTAATACGAGCCTTGTATGCAAGTAGTAATAGCTACTTCATAGAACTGCTGTTATTAAAATTCTTAGTTTTATTTAAATGTCATATTTATTCACTGCTTCTAAGAAAATCAATATAATTTGAAAAATTTACGTGCTGTGATTATTGAATTGATTAATAATTATGTATATTTTGGACATTAAACTAATTTATTCATTCGTATCAGTGATTGGCGTTTATTTTTGTTTAAGTAATTTAAATTCCATTTTTAATATTTTAATTATTAGTTATAAGATTATGACTGTTATAAAAATAATCTAATACAACGAACGGTCATTATATTAAAAAAAAAAGAATCTAGAAATGTATATATAAATATTCATAGAAATAGAGCAGATAAGGTTAGGTTTCATAAAAGATAGCAATTATTTGGCTAATATCATAGAAAATATTTCATTGTTTTCACTATGATTCTCTGTTTCTATTTAAATAAAATAGAATTTTAAAGCAATGAAAAAAAATAAATACAGTCAATGTTTCGGAACTGCAATGTTATTCAATATATCAAGTCGATCAAATTGGAAATCTGTTATTTTCTTATTTAAAAAACTAATATATAGCCAGTCCAAATTGACGGGAAAATAGAAAGAAAAAAATTGTTAGTGGTTTTTACAACAAAATATATTTAAAGGACGAAACTTAATAAATTAAACTTAAAACATATGAGTTGACAAAACAAACATTTATCATCACTTTGTCCGCAGTAATGTGGGTTTATATATATATATATATATATATATATATATATATATATATATATATATATATATGTACATATATATATATATATATATATATATATATGTACATATATATATATATATATATATATATATATATATATATATATTGATATAATATCATCTCCTGTAATTGCAAACACAAATGAAATATAAATATTTAATTTATCTATGGACATATAATTAAACATATTTATAATTTTTTGTGCATATAAATATATACATGTTTATTATTTGTGTAAAATTATTAAACATAATTATAAATATTTATACTTAGTATAACCAAGTTCAAATAAAATAAAAATCATTCATTCATTTGAAACTAATTAAAATAAAGAACTAACTCTAAATGCCTGTACTGTATTTTATATATTTTAATATGACTTGACAAAAAATAAATCATAGTGACTTATTTTCATTTCTTGAAGGTGACTATTCACTCTAATTAAATGTAGCATATGTGAAACAACTCCAATATATATATAAAGTTGTGTATTATTTTATCTCAAATCAATGAAAATATTATGAAATAAATAATTGTGCGAGGTAGATTTAATGTAGTGTATGTGGATATATATATATATATAATGTATATACAGACATATTTATGCATTGTGTATACTGCAATAATATTTATAAAATTGCTATAAAGAAATATGTTTAGTACAAAATAAATGAGAAAGTCAGCTGACATTTGATTGTTAGACAGCTGAAGGTCGCCTGTTCGGTGACAGTGCTGCGCCATGGCCATCGATTGAACTAGACTGAATATTGCTTGCCGATCGACGTGGGCTTCGTGATTCCCTTTTTAGATGTTTATTGATTATATTCTTTAATATATAAAAAAAATCAATATAAATCTCTTTAACTAATGATCAGGTCCTTTCATGGTGTCTTCGGCCTACGCGATTTTCATACAGATTAAAATGAAAAAAGAATTCGGTGAGGAAGAACAGTTACATTTGTTAACTGGTTTTTGATTAGTCAGGTTGAAAGAATTTTCATTGTTTGTTTGTTTCTTATTTCATGTGATTGGCTTTTAATATGTAAAGATATTTTATTAATTAGCCTTATAAAAGTATTATGCTAAAGCATAAGTCATTTATTATATACGCTTTTTAAATTATATATATATATATATATATATATATATATATATATATATATATATGTATGTATTCATGTTTGTATATATGTATGTATATACATATTAATGAAATCTGTATGTTTATTACAAAACAGGTTTTCAAAATTACAGTGTAAATTAAACGATTAATGAAAACAAGTAGGTTGACAAATATGTTTGTATGTGGTCGAAATCAATTCTAGGGAAGTCTGCAGGAGTGTCTTTATTCCCTCATTACATAAGTGAAGGTGTAAATTCCATCTAGATATTATATTTTTCTATAAAAATCTGAAAAATATAATCGTAAATTATCTTATAAGTTAATACACATCTGAATAAGTAATTAATATTAGGTTGGTAGGAAAAAAATTGTGGTTTTTGTTTTCTGAATTCTAATCTTGATTTTTTTCATTGAAAGTGTCATGTTATCGTCTTCATGTTAATATCATTTTAAAGTGCATTTTTCGGCCCATATTTTGGTAACATACACTTTAGTTTTATTATTAATTCTGCTTCAAATTGGGCTATTGAATTAAAGATGGAAAAGAAGCAAAGAAGAATATTTTTTTTGTATGAGTACAAAACGGGTGGTAAAATAGCAGAAACTGCTCGTAAACTAAACGATACTTTTGGTATGGGTACTGTTATGGTGAAGATGAAGAAGATCGCGGGCGTTCTTCTTCAGTTCAAAACAACCAAATTTAGGCCAATTAGTTGAATCAAAAACATGCACAACGTTTCGAGAGCTTACACAAAAGTTAGGCGCTGCTCATCCAACAGTTCTAGCCCACTTAAAACCACTTAAATTAAAAATATACTCATGAATTGGAACGTTATACACAGCGATTAGTTTTCTACCAACTTAATATGTAAAAAAAATATATAAAAAACATTTCACATTTACTCACCAACCGAAGCTTATTGTAATTTCTGATAAATTTTATTTAAATAAAAATTATCTAGATAAATAACTGAATCGAAGTAAAATGTATATCTTATGTACAAACATATGCATATATCTATATATAATTATACGTGAGTATGTATACATTCGAAGCAGTGTAACAAATAAATTAAAATTCCATTTAAAATGGCATAGTAAAGCTAGTTGTGCTATTATATTTGCATATGAGTATAGCTAGGTGTAACGGCATAACAGACCTGTTACTTTACTAGATGACCTTGCTCTAGGTATGGTCATTGCACACGCATGTATTTTTTTACCTGTTGATGTATGAACTATGACGTCATATTGCATTTCCGTACGCAGTTAATGATATACATATATATATATATATATATATATATATATATATATATATATATATATATATATATATATATATATATATATATATATATATATATATATATACACTAGTATATAGTCCATCAAAATTGACGGGAAAATAGAAATAAACGTAAAATGAAAAAAACTGTTTGTTTTTATAACATAATATAATAAAATATAAAGAACGAAACTTAATGAATTAATCTTGAAACATATGAGCTGACAAAGCAAACATTTCTCGTCACCATAGAATCTCGTCACTTTGTCTGGCAGGACAAACTTACGATAAATGTGGGTTTTTATATATAAGAGAATGTATGTATATATATATATATATATATATATATATATATATATTCATACACGTACATTAGATAACTAAAGAAATTTGTACGGTTTTTTATAATAAAAATTAAACAATTGCAGAAATTTTCATAAAGTTATTTATTCATGAAAATAAGCATCTTCACAATCTACAACGTTTTTTCAACGAGATACAAGTTTATAAATCCCACTTTTATAAAACGTTATGTCTTTAGAAGTAAAAAAACCTCCCAACGTCCGCTTCAATCTCTTTTGTTGTGGAACTGTCTATTTCGCATGTAATCGTCTAGCTTCAACAAACGGTGACTATCGTTTAAAGAAAATTCAGGAGAATATGGAGGATGTATGTTAATGTGGAGGATGCTGAGGCAGTATGTTCCATTCTTAAAGCATGAACCTTCTCAGGAATAAGTATTACAGTATATATATATATACATATATCAATATATGTATATATGTATATATATATATATATATATATATATATATATATATATATCTCGTATATATATATATATATATACATATATCAATATATATATACATATATATATATAATATATATATATATATATATATATATATATATATATATATATATATATATATATATCAATACATACGTCACTGATATATATAAAAATATATATATATATATATATATATATATATATATAGATATATTAAGGTCTTGCGTTGTACTGAAATAATAGCACATTCTTTCGATTCACTAGTGTTGACAGTTTCTTTTTAAGCAAGTTTGAAACTTTTCTGTTTGAACAAGTTCTTTTCACATTACTTTCGATTTGATTTTGACAGCGACGGGTAATTCATCTTTATCGATAATATTGGGTCTCCCTGAATGCGGTGATTCTTCAAATGATTCATCACCAGAAACAAATTTTTAAATCATTTCTGTGAAATATGTTCGCTTACTACATCTTTTCTAAATGTCACACATCTTACGGGACGCTTCTACCACCTTGGTATAAATTTTAAATTCATTAAGCAAATAAGCCCGAATAGCACAAGGTTCGACTGACGTTTTGAAAGGGCTCAAAGTCGTAATAAAAGGGTACATATCAAATCAAACTCCATCGATTGATTGACACGTATCTATGCCTTATGATGCACACAAATATTTGCACTATGTAAACCACTGCAAGATAAAGAAAGTCATTGCATTGAACTCTACTGAAAATCGAACGAAATTTTTTCATTACCTAACATATATATATATATATATGTATATATATATACATATATATACATATATATGTATATATGTATATATATAAATATATATATATATATATACATATATACATATATATATATATATATATATGTATATATGTATATATATATATATATATTTATATATATATATATATATATACATATATATGCATATATATTATATGCATATATATATATATATATACATATATTCATATATTATATGTATATATATATATATAAATCATAATCATTCAATAAATCTAATAATCACTATTTACAGATATAAATTTACTTTTTATAAAGTGTAATGAATAATTGTAATAAATATATTTCATGTTGCAAAAATATTTGATTTTAAAATTTTCTATTGTAATATATTCATTTTTTTAAACAAAAATTTATTCATCATATATGAATTATAGATTTAGTACTATGAATTTATTATCTCTTATTGAGAATGACAAAGTAGTATAAGTCTTAAACTACTTAAATTCTGCACGTCCAGTTGAGGAGTGGGAGTAAGTGAGGTCCATGTATTATTTTATCTACATTGTCAAATTATCTTCTGATATCTGCTTCCATAAATAGTTACAAATGTCTTGGAAAACCTGTATTAAATTTTTTAGATTTCTATAAGACAGAATAGAATGACTTCAATCGGAAATGTAAATACAGTTATTTTCTTATTTTATGTCGATGCTTTCGTGTCATTATATTTATAAGTACAGCAAGTGCAGATTACTCAAATGCAGGTGTGCTATTTACATGATCATTACTGTATATATTCTTATTAACTTTGATCGTTTGCGAAACACGCCGAGATATAATTGGGCGCATAAACAACTGAAACACTTACCAGTTCGTTATATTCAAATAATGCAAGTTTTCACTCTTTGTACGGAAACGGTAGTTAATGCACACCTTTTTTTTCTGATAATTCGTGCACATGCGAGTCGTCTGATGACCCCGTTTGCTGTTTACCTGGACGTGATGTTTTTAACAAGTTTCACTTATCAAGTCTAATATATTTTGCGCGGTTATCTATTTTTTTATGTTTAATTATCATAATTTACTTTGTTTTCCTAGTTATAAATATTTAGCATAAATAAATTAACGAAAAGATTATACTTTCATAAAATTCTTCTTTCGAAAACATTTGTTTTAATATTAATTCAATATGAGTTTCATGTTTCTTTTAATTTTTATTTGAAATATTCAAACAGTAATTATTCAAGCTGAATTTATTTAATGTAATAATTGATTAAAATTCAGACAATTCTTTAATTAGACTTGTTTATGATAATCTTCATTAGTGTTTAATTTTTTTTAAGTCCATCTTCAATTATGTTTTTTACTGTTGAAAAATTTCACTTAATAATAGTTGAAATAATATTGAATTTTATTAATATAAGATTTAATTAATATTCGATTTTATTTATTTCAAAGACAAATTCAATGCTTTTCATTTCGCTATTGTTTGATTATATATATATATATATATTATATACGAGTATATATATATATATATATATATATACATATTATATATATATATATATATACATATTAATCGCACGGTCTTTATTTTTTTTATTCTGCTGTCTTACTTTAAATTCATTAAACGATTAAAAACATGAAAGTAATAATAACATATCAAAATAATTATAAATTGAAGTATTTGTTGTTTAACCTTATTTGAGAGCTGGTTGATTCTTTGTACAAGATATCATAACTGTTGAATGGTTAAAGATATTAAGTTGAAACAAAAAAAAAGAAATCTTGCTGGTGTATCCTACCTTGCAGCTTGCAGTGCTTAAAATTATTCATGTAAAGCAATTAAAACTCAGTATTTTTTGTACCATGTAAAGATTGTTTCAACGATTTGCATGGATTTGAAAGATGGTTAAAGTTCAACATTACAAGCCGTAATTGATGCACAGTATTAGATGCGCATAGAATTTTTTATTGTTTGTTAAATATTAGAGGTTACTCTCTATCAATTATTTTTTGCAATATAATTTTTTTCAATATAATTTGTAATTTTTATTACGTTTTGAACATACAGTGGTTTATATGATGATTAATAATGTTAAATACAAATAAAACATTCCATTTTATTGTACCAAAATAATAACAATATCATAAAATATATATATCTAAAATGTTGTAACGAATATAGATTATGGCATTGGATGTTTGGATAGTTTAATATTGATATTAGCTTAGCAGTAATAGCCTATAGTTAAGACGTATTTTTATGTTAAAGCTGGACAAATCGAGTGTTCGGTTTATCTATGAAAGTTCGGTACTGTAAGTCAAGACAAACATTAAAATATAACTTTCTAATTGATATATTTTTTAAAATAGTTACCAATTTAGTGAACAAATTTTTGCTAGTATAAAAAACATTTTTATTTCGTTGGTAAAAAAAGTTATTGTTTATTCCTTTAGCCAATCTTATACAGCAGTCCTAACCTGACCATTAAAGTCAAAATGTTTTCACTTGATGAATAAATCTAATTCATATTAATGGAATGAATAAGTGAAAATTGGATTGTACAAGATCTAGGCTATAAAAAGGGCACGGAATATCAAAAAATTTCTTCAGTTTCTGGGCGTTCTTGGCAAGTTAGTATGTAGAACTCTCCTAGTTTGATGAATAAGCATATTTTAGTTACAGTATCAAGAACGCGAAAAACATGCTTTCTTAACTGACTTAAAATTATGGTACTCTTAGGCCAGGCCCCAAATAAAGACTGGGCCGAGAGAATCTATACAAGTGATAGATCCTTCTCCCAGCTCCTGGTGCGAATTGTCACAGGACACGGGAGACTAAGCTACCACGAACATATACAAGGCCGAAGGACAGACGGGAAGTGTAGATGGTATGGGGGGGGGGCAACGAGACACCCAGTCACCTCCTCGCGGAATGTCCGGCATGGGTCAATTTAAGGCGACGATGGTTTGGGGAGTTTCTCCTCACCGCGGCCGAACTAGGGTCTATAAACTCGGGCAGGCTGATAGGCTTCTGGAAGGAAGCGAAACTTCCCGAGTAGTTTTGATCAGCCGAGGGAAGGTATAATGGACTTCGAGTCTAAATGCCGGGAGGCAAGATATCTTCCTCCTCCCTCAAACATAATCTATCTATCTAGTATGTAATACTCTCCTAGTGTGATGGATAAGCATATTTTAGTTACAGTATCAAGAGCGGGAAAAACATGCTTTCTTAACTTAACTCAGTGTTTTCTGTTACTGTGTAGCATCTATTAACCTGTTAGCTGTGTATGACAAGTAAACTGTTCATTAATAAATGGCATTTTTTTATGTTATGACTAGTATATTTGTCAGGTGAAAAAAGTAATTACATTTACACCATAAACAGTCTGTGTTAGATGAGTATTCTCGTCATCTCTTCATTTTTGCGACTCGATATAGGTTTACACTTTTAAAATAGAGCTACACAGCCAACAAGTTAAATCTAAACTGGTTCAGTGAAATAGAGTCATCCGTGACAACACAGTATTTCTTCCTTTTTTGTTTTGGGTTAATATTTCAAACTATTCAAGAGTGTTGAGTCAGTATGAAAAATATTTCAGCTGTGATATGTACAAAATTATTTTTTTCATCACAAGTTACGGTTCAGTCTAGAAAAATCCATCTAACACAATTGTATTTTTAACTGTTTAGTTAAATTCACTTTCATAAATTAATTTTCATTCCTTATAAACAACCCAAAAAGTATTTCTAATATGTAGGATGGTAGGAAATAATTATTTTTGTTTTCTGAATTCAAACCTTATTTTTTTCAATGAGAGTGTCATTTCATCGTGTAATTGTTAATATCATATTAAATTACAGTTTTCGGTCTGTATTTTGGCAATATCGACTTTGGTTTTATTATTAATTTTGCTTCAAATGTTGCTATTGAAGTAAAGATGGAAAAGAGCTTTTTTCAAAGAGTTCAAAATAGGTGGTAAAGCAGCAGAAACTTTTCGAAAACTAAACAGTGCTTTTGGTGTTGGTACTGTCAAGAAACGTACGGTGCAATGGTGGTTCCAAAAAATGTGTGCTGGAAATGAGAGTTTTGAAGATGAAGAAGGTGACAGAGGTTCTTCTTCAGTTCATAACGACCAACTAAAGGCACCAGTTGAATCAGAACCACGCACAACAATTCGAGAACTTGCACAAAAGTTAAGAGTTAGTCATTAAACAGTTTTAGATCACTTAAAACAGCTAGGAAAGTCAAAAAAAAACTTAAAATATATGTCTATTTGAAATTCATAAATTGCAATTATTTTTCTACCAACCTAATATTTAAAATCAGTATTCTATTGCTCCTTCCACAAATAAAGTTTTCTTTCACTCCGTAAGGTTTCTCATAGAAAATGTTTATTAATCATTTTTTTTAATTTGATTGATCATTTGATCACTGCTAATGAATATTTCTGTAGCAATTTCATCGTTATAAGGTACAAAAAAAATAAAATTGTGATCATGTGGTTCATTTTATTGACAGAATCTTTCCTAAAATCCCTTTTGATATTACAAACTGCTTCTACTGAAACATTACTTAACTTCAACATATACAAAAAAAATAATTTGTGTCTATTGTAAATCCATTATGACTAAATAAATTTATAAAACAATTCGAAAACTTTAACACACAATATCTCTATTCTTATTGTCATTTTAAATAGTTTCATTTCAATTTATATATATTGTATATATACATAATTTCAAAAAAATTTACATAAATACTTAAAAATTTCGAGAACAAATAAACACAATTCAACTTGATACATAAAACAGTTTTTTTCACATCTAATAACTTGACAATAATTAAAAATTCATACAATTTAATAGACGGATATTTAAGATTCTAATGTGTTAGTATGATATTCAGATCCATACTCTCTATTTCATATTCTCCATTCTGAATACAAAGATATGAATCAATACTGCAGTTTTGAAATGATGTACATGTTGGCAATCTTTTTGATTGACACTGTTATTTATACTTGTCTTATGTCCATCATGTAAATGCATACGTACGAGAAAAATTCGAGATGAACAGTCATTTTGAGGTCATATCATATCAAAATGCTATAGATATTATCTTAATTATAATCACAATGAAACTGTGTTAAGGAACAACAATTTTTACTAGGTATGTTTTATTTTCTCCGATTTATAAATTTTATTATCTGTGATTTTTTAATTCTGTTATTTCATTGTTATATTATTACTGCGAAAATGTAATTTGTGAATGTATTAATATAATACAATAATACATTTTTTTATTTTATATCTACTTTTGAATATTAACTGTAAAAATGAAAAAAATGTGAAAAATGTGTGTAAGTAATTAAAGTATTTTAACACAATTAAATATTTTTAACAATGCTAAAAATAATTGTGCTAAGAGTGATATATATATATATATATATATTAGGTTGGTGGAAAAATAATTGCGGTTTTTACGTATTGAGTATAAAGACGCATATATCACTTAAAAATTATATTTATTAATCAAAATGAAGACCATTGACCAGCACAAATTTCTCTCAACGAGAAACAAGTTTGTTTATTCTTACAAGATAGAAATCTGGATATTTGGAATAACCGAATTCATTGAAAGTGCTTTGAGCTAATGTTTGATTTTTAATACCTTTTCTTGCAGGAAATTAAATGTTTAAAAAAATGATAATCTGTCGAAGAATAAGGTGGATGAGGTAAGGTTTCATAAGCCATTTCATTTAATTTTTTTAGACGTTTGTGAGACGTTTGGTCGGGCGTTATCATGAAGAAAAGTTAATCCTCTTCGATTGACTAATGATGGCCGTAAATGATGCAACTTCTCATGCATTTTTTTCAATTTCCTGATAATATTTCTCTGTTGTTATTATTTCACCACGATTTAAAAAGTTGTCGTGCATGATGTCAATTGCCGACTACTATACATTAACCATAATCTTTCTTTCATGAAGCTCGGTTTAGGAAACTGTTCTGGTGCTTCTCCTCGATCCTACCCACGGTGATGAACGTTTCTGATTATTGTAGAGAATCCACCTTTCATCATATGTGAGAATGTGATCAAGAAAGAGAGAATTTCTGTTACGTAAAATAAGCGCAGAGCAGACTTCTTATCGCCGAATTGCATGATGTTCGTTTAGTTCATACAGCATCCATTTATCCACCTTTTTTGTTTTTCCAATTGGGCTCAAATGTCGAGCAACTGTTGAAAGATTATCATTGAGTTCTTCTTCCATATTTCGAATTGTTTTACGTTGGTCCACCTCAATAATAGATCTTAAATCATTATTGTCTATAACTGAAGGACGTTCACGACTCTCTTCATCATTAAGGCTTTCGTTTCCATTGACAAATTTCTGAAATCAGTGTTGAACTATACGTTCACTAACTGACTCTTTTACTCAAAACAAATTTGATATTTTGAACAGTTTCTGTTGTTTTACGTCCATATTGAAACTTGTACAACAAAATCTCCTGAATTCACTTATTTTCCATCACTAGTTTAAGAAGTTATACCTAGCGATATTAAAGAATGAAAACGATATACATAACCTGAAATCAATAGTGCTAATTTCATTGTTTACAATGATGTATCACATGACTTAGCAAAAGATAACGGTAACTAGAAAAATCGGCACCATACTAAAAATGATAAAAACCGCAATTATTTTTGCACCAATGTAATATATCGACTAATTTAAGAAACAAATTCTTTTAACTGTGATTACTTAATTTGTCATTTAATAATTATTGTAATTCCTCTTACATTTAATTAATTGAAATAACCTATGACAATTTGTTTTTAAATATCACTTATTAAAAACAATATTTTTATATACTAAAATTATATAATTTTGTAACTATTTTCTAAATATTATTTCTATATATTTACCGCATATAAAAATAGTTATTGGCCAAATATATCTACAAAGTATAATTCAATGAGGAAGTATTTAAACTTTTTATTTTATGAATACATATATCCAAAAACAATTTAAAAGACTATGTTGTAATCCAATAATAAATTCATTCATGTGTAAGTAATGTGTTCAAATTTTGAAATCGACAAAACATTAAAAAATAGCAAATTTATAATAGAGGAATATGTAATTAATTGATTTTGCATCAGACGTACTTACATAAAAAGACATATAGATAAACGAACACAACATGTAATGGACTTAGAGTAATAAAATAACAGGTGGATGTAATATATACGCACGCACACACACGCACATTGCCGGAAGGTAGTACAGGTGCGCCGTGTTGAGCAAGTCGACTGAATCCGTAAAAATTTTCAGGTCATCAGGTTTCTTATGTATATTTGTGTACAGACAACGCCTTATACGGCCCATGAAAGTGGCGATACAAAACAAAAATCGATTACGAACAATTTTGTTACCGTACACGATGATTACTGATGCTGATTTTTTTTTGTCCGTAATAAATCGTACGTTTCTCTCAGTTTCGACATTTTTATTATTAACACGTCCGGAACGTAATTGTCTTGAAGAATGAGATCAAATCGATTTTTAATCAGTCTTGTTGTTTTGTTTGTAATTGATGTGCATCGTTGTTTGTGTAAAAAGACGACAATTTACTAGTATAATGTTATTATTATTCTAAAAAAATTTTTTGGAAAAATAAAATTGTTTAATAACATCGAATTGATCAATTTGAATGAATTAGTGTCATCAACTATGAATTTTTCTTTGAATTACAATTTATATTGAATTCATTAATTCAGACTATTAAATGAATTCAATGGAGTTTATTCTAACATAACTTGAGATTAATTAAGCTCGTGTTAATTAAGGATGAAAACACTAACGACGGTTATGAATTGTTTGAACAACCATTTTATTAAACATCTCCTGATAAAAATATAAGTATTATATATATATATATATATATATATATATAAATTTATATATATATATATATAATTCAAGAAATGTTTATATACAAATATGCATATATATATATATATATATAATGTTCCGTAAATTTTCAAAAAATGAACAAAAAAATATACAATTTTTTTAAAAAAAAGTGGAGATTTTGTATTAAATATTACAAACTTAGTGTAGATATTTATTTTAGATGATAGTTCGAGGTATGCCATTTATAAATAAAAAATAATATAACGTAATTGATTGCCGTGAGCTTTCTTACAAGTAACCATTCTTTTGTTAAAATTTTCAATAGAATCTCTACAAAACTGGTGGTCTATCTCACCAATTACTAGTCGGATTTAATTTTTTAGAAAAATTAAAAATCCCAAAAATCCCATCATTAAAACCCCATCATTAAAAATCCCAACGGTGTTAAATCCCAAGACCTCAGTAGCCAATTAATGCCTCCATTTTTGGAAACAACGCAACTAGGAAATTTCGTCCACAACAAATCAATAGCTTCATCAGCTGTGTGGCTTGTTGCACCGTCTGCGGTAACCACATATCTTCTAGATAGATATCATCCAATTCTGCTCACAAAAAAATGGTTATCATATTTCAGTATCTTTCTCCACTCACAGTAATCGCTTTACCAGTTTAATTCTCAAAAAAGTAAGGACCAATATCTCCACCGGACCAAAATTCACATCAAATAGTCACTATTTCTATTTGCAGTGGCTTCTTACCAATCACCCTCATCCTTCACCTCATATTCAGCAGTTTTTCTTCTTAACATAGCCAGAGTTTGAAATGAACCTCATCATTAAAGATTTCTTTTTCAGGAAAACCGTGTTATTGTTCCAGTATCCAATTAACAAATCTCCGATGCAGTGAATGGTCTGCTAGTTATAATTCTTGTGTTATTTGAACCTTATGAGCCTTCAGAAACAAATCTTTATGCAAAACATGCCGTGTGGTCGTCTGTGAACGTCATGGAATTGACATTACTGACTCTTCCGATACACTTTCACGAATCAAACCAATGTTTTCTTCAGAAATAGCACTTCGAACACGTGTTGGTGTTTTTTTTATCTTTATCTGATCCAGTCTCTTCAAATTTACACACTAATCGAAGAATTGTTGATTCAGGATGGACGAGTATGTCGGAAATAAATTTCAGTTAATTTATGAAATGTATTTTTTATAGAACGCCCATTTTAATAATACAATTTTATTATTTAAATATGTTATTTTGTTGTATACGAAGTTATAACAAAAATGGCAAAATCAAAACTTAACAAATGTCAAAAAATATAGCTGTCAGTTTGAAATCTGTGTAATATAACCTTTTAAAAAATTGCGTCCCTATTGGAAAACCCTTTACTATTACTTTTTTATTATCAAATATGTATCTTTTCCTTATTTATTTATTTATTTTTTTTCTTTTTTTCAGGTAAGTTTCTCAAATTTGTATCCAGTGAATTTCATGTTAGTCACTTGATGGTTTTCATACAACTGGTGGTAAGAAAATAGTATATATGAATTATTTTATAATGTACAAAATAAATATTAAAGTTAGGACATATGGTTCTGAAATTTATATTTTTAATGAAAAAAAAATATACAACGGACATTTTTACCTGGCAATAAGCTTTTATTTTAGTATTGTATGAATATATTTTTTCAATCAATATATATTTAACAATATATCTATATAATAAACTTAAATAAATAAAAATATTCTAATTTTGAATCGTTCTATTTTAAGAATTAAAAAAAAATTTAATTAATGCGAATAATAAATGTTAAGGACTAAAATTGTTGAAAACTTGTAATTTTTTAACAATCAATTACTCAGATAACAGTATTTACATATTAGCTTATCTAAATGACATTGTAATGTATTATTTAAGCACTCTAATTATTTTATAACAAAGCACTCATTAATAATCGAGACTTATCTTTAAGTGAAAACAGTAAATACCTAGCATTTTAATAATTACCTATAAGAACGCAAAAAAAACACATACAATTGCCACATTATCTGTCGCAATAACAAAATCTATTTCAGAGATTGTGAGAAATCTAATGTAGCAATGCAAAGTACAATGAATAAATTGGAAATGACCCTGCCAACTTTAGTTTCCATAACACCGTTTAATATTGCTATACATATCCTGGCAGGGTATTGTATTCTGTCCGGATGAACCGAGAACCTACTTTCGATACATGGGTACCGAAGGTCGTGTTCGAAAGGTGTGCCCTTGCGTACAGGTACGAACGATAATTATCGATACTGAAGATTCTTCTGATCCGTGCATCTATGTACCGTTCGATGAAGCTACATTCTTGTCGAAATACGTGTTTCGTAGCAATAATAATAACAATAATGACACATTTTTGTTCGTTCTAACGTTTTTTTTTCTACCGTCACGCCGGCATACCAAAATTGTATTCTTATTATGTTGTATGTGGGTTACTGTGTATAAAATGTTTATTTTTATGTAATTTCAGAAACGATGTAATAAATAAAACGGTTTTTTATTCTAATTTATAGCAATAGCTTCGGCGATAAAACCGGATATTAAAAATACATAAAACAGAAAATTTTAATGTTTAAATATTAACTGTTGACCAAAATACATTGAAATTGGTAATTTAATTTATTACTTCTGTTTAAAAAATAAATAAATACAATCGTTTTAAATAATTTATTAAAGATTGTTGATCAATTATTTAATTAGCTAGAAAATTAGTATTGATTGTTTAAATCAGTGGTGTTAAAACGCGGCCCTCGGGCCGCATGTGGCTTGAAACCCAAAGCTTGAAGTTGATTTTACGAAAATAATAAAATGGAGTTTAAGAAAATATAAAATATATTTTTAAAACATTGCAAATTATTGTAAGGGACACCGGGGAACACAGGGGATTTTATTATAATAATATCTAAAATTAATGTTTTTTTTTTCAATTTTTATAAATTCATTCAATGAAAAATAAATGTACAACTTAAACGAGTTATTTTCGAATATAAATGAAAAACATTTTTTCACTCGCTAATTTTTTTTTTTGCGATGACATTTTTTTATCTACGGACCGCAGATTCTTAAATTGAATTTGGTGGCCCGTGTTCTTATATGAGTTTGACATCAATGGCTTAAATTACCGAGTTTTATGTGAAAAATTTCATCAAATTTCACTTATTGTTTTTCCATTTTTCTTATAAGGTTTCTGTATTTCACAAGTATCTGAAAAAAATTCTTTTAAAAAAGTTATCATTACATACTTTTATACTAGTGATCCTGTTGATGGTTTTTGACCGTTTGGATCATTAGATTTTGTTTTCTCACTACTAGTTTCGATATTTGCAGTTCGATTTTTGGTAATTACTTATCTAAAATTTACCTATAACTAGAAAATATGCCTGATTTGATAATATAAGGCAGAAACTCGAGTATTTAAAAAAGACGAATCCATTAGGGATATTCAGATAAACTGAATTAATGAAAAATGTGCGATAATCACACACTATTCTAACACTTTGCCTAAATTAAATTTTATAAATGAATTGTTTTTTCATCTGTAAACCAAAAAAAAATATTCTGCTCAAAAATGTCCCATAAATCGATGTTTATCATTTTTCACTGTCGACCTCCTAGTTATATGGACCAATAAGTTTCTTTATCACAATATAGTTTTGACAGAGATTAAATTCACATTTAAGAACGAATTCTTTCTTACCCCATAAAACACAAGAATCAAAATTCAATAGTTGAGATTTATTTAACCGTTTTTAACAGATTTTTTGTTATTTGTGGGGTGAAATCATTTGTGGCTAGATATGATTCTAGAATATTTTCAATATTTACTCCTCTGCTATATTTTTATTAAATATCTTATTTAAAAATATTCAAATATATAGTAAAAATATTAGTTCCACATGTAAAAACTCTTAATTTGTGGATGTATTTGCTCAGAACAGATACGAAAGGGATACAGAATAAATCTCAGAAGTCTTTCTAAAATTATCTTAAACGGTTCATTGCTAATAGATGTAATGGTAGGGGACATGTAAAAATTCATTCAATAAGTTCATTTAAGGAACATATAAAGACAAAGAAATTAAAAGTTCTTGCTTTAATTAATAAGTTAAATGAATATGAAGATTGAAACAGTGTTGAAGCGCGATAATTATATTTATTGTAATGTGTTAAAATAATATTATTGTCAGGGTAATTCCAGTTTCAAAATTAAGCCATTCAAAGGTACGGAAAAACCCTGCCTCTTTTTATTAGGTCAGGCTATTAAGTTATATGTATTATTCTCTATTCATTGTATTGTAAAAAAATCGCCTGAGCTGTTCAGCATACGTTTATATGAATATTAAAGTAAATACCTGGAATACCGCCCGAAATCATATATAAACCGACCACGTTTGTCAATTCAATCCTTTAGGTTTTTTGAAATTTTTTTCCGGACTCCACCACTTCAAACCATTCCTCCTCATACCCACTTCCTGAAACACGACTCTCCGTTCAAAACCGGTTTAAAAGCCACAGCTAATACCCCAGTTCTAACCCCAACTTCCATCCAACCTATAGTAATACGGTGTTGAAATATATAAACTCATCACAATAAAATCCTTTTTGATTTTAATTTTTGATTTTGTCGATTCAAATAAATCATGAACTAGGTCATCAAGTGATACATTAAGCAAGTCATGAATAAGTAAGACTGGAAGTAACTAGTCATGAAGTAAATCTTGAAGTCAGAAGCCATGAAGAAATAATCATTAAATCACAAGCCTCAGCAAGTTAGTAACCGAACAGTAAAATAGTTTTTTTTTGTTATATCTTGTATTCACTGTTAAAAGATAAAACATTAAAAAAAACAAAACAGAATCCTTTTCATTAATTTAAAAAGGAGTCGAGTTCTCACTCCTTAGTATCACACTAAATCGGTAGTGCTACTCCCACTCGCAACATAGATTATTTCATATTTGTTATGTTCAATCATTTATATTATCTGTATTTGGTAAATATAAAATATATTCCACTAAAACTATATGGATTTCTTTACGAATTAAATCGATTTTATAAAATATTTTATTAAGCACATACAAAAGTTTACTAAATATTCAAAATTGAGCAGATGGTAATAATTTAAACTAAAAGATTTTCAAATTTGGATTTTTCTGTACACACATACACACGTACATACATATATATATATATATATATATATATATATATATATATACATATTCATTATTTATTCTAAAATCTTTACATATTATAAAACTGAAGCAGTAATACCGTTCCCGTGACTTTTATTCATTTTATGATTGGTTAATATGAATCGTGTGATCGAATGATCTCCATCTTAATTAATTGAAAAACTTTTCCAATAAAAAATTATGTTTTACATTTTATGCGTATTATTTGTTTGTATTATTCATTAAAATCCGTCACTAGTTAGGACGGGAGATTAATCCGTAGTGAGCGGTGGCAATATTAATTCCCTTCTGGAGGGGATGAGCAACGAGTTGGGGGTAGATTTCTATAGTTTATATAAATATTATTCGCTTCTGAGCTAAATATTTTTACTTCAATTTTACATTAAAAAATACAATTCTATCTCAAATTAGAATCATTCCAAGTTAAAACCATCCTGTACAATACTTACTAATAACTTATGTTATACAGTATAATTATAATAAAAAAGAATTGATATTTAAGTAATTTTTATAATATTGTTTACTAGAAATCGATAAACAAACAACAGTACTTATTTAAACAATGGATGTATTGCCTCTACTGAAGTTATAATATTATCAAACATATTTTTTCAGAAATATACTAGTGTCGTTTGATAAGTTGGTAAATTTATATTATATGGTGATACCATTCATTTAGTAACGTCACGGCTATCAAGTATCACTTTTCAAACTAGCAAGGGGGAAATTTCAGCCAGAAGCGACACGTTATTCGCGTTCTACAGATGTTTGAAGCGAGCATTGTAGCAGTTGCGCAAAAATGGAAAAAAACGAGCAGCTCTTTTTGCGTCGGTTCAATACCGTGGATAAAACATGGATCTACGACTACATATCTGAGTTGAAGCAGCAGTCAAAGCAGTAGACAACGACTGGTGAAAGTGCGCCGAAGAAGGCGAAGACCGTTTTTTCGGCTGATAAGGTGATGGCCACTGTTTTTTGGGATTCCAAAAGAATCATCCTGATCTACTACTTAACGAAGGGAAAAACGATAAGAGGAGCCTATTATGCAACATTATAAAAGAGAGAGCTGAAACAAAAACGTCCAAGATTGGCGCACAAAACTGTTCTTTCACCAGGAAAATGCTCTGTCGCACAAATTGACGGTCGCAAGGGCAAAATAGCACAATTTAGATTTCAAATTGATTTCTCATCCATCCTATTCTCCGGACTTGGCCTCGTACGACTTCTCCCTCTTTCTAAACTTGAAAATTTGGCTCGATGGGAAGAACTTCTCGTCAAATGAGGGTGTCATCTTCCCCGTCAATGTGTTTTTTGCAGCCTTGCTGGATCAAGTGTATAGCCCTCAATGGAGACTATATTGAGAACGTTTTTTTTCCAAAAAAGAGTGTTTAACTTCTTTTTTTACGATACTTATCAAACAACCCTCGTATAATCATAGGTCTGTTCGATATGTACTCTCAACTTGGTGTAAGAAATGTTACACTTTTCTGTTTAATATGTACTTTGAAATTATTTGCGATTTTTGTCGAACAGTTTAGAGTAAATTCGGAACAGGAATTTTTTTATTCTGAACTTATTCCTAATTTTTGTTAGAGTAACGTTTTGAACAACGTTTTGACTCTCAAACATATATTTTGGAACTAACTTCAATTTTGAATACAAATGATAAAAATGTACGGAATTAAATTTATTGATAATTATCCAAAATTAATTGGCGAATCTGCTTAAATTTATCCAGTTGAACGTAAGTATACAAATAAAATGTCAGTAATCATATGATTTATACTAAACTTACTCTAAATTTTTTGATAAAAACAAGTTCAGAGTGAGAAAGTCAGAGTAAAGTTATAAAACCCAAAGTAAGATATGAATACATATTGGACAGACCTTTTTTGTAATAGAGATTGGCTTTTCAATTTCTGTGTTAATTAAAGTTAAAAATGACATTATTTTTATATAATAAAATTATTTTATTATTAAACAGTATTTTAAGATATCTTTAGTGAAGATACATATATATATATATATATATATATACATATATATATATATATATGTGTATATATATATATATATATTATTTGAATAAAAATTTCAAATAATGCAGAATTAAAGATTATATGCTCCATCTATGTTAAGGACACAATGATCATAACTTTTTTGTGTTAGATCTAAGAACGAAGTTTACAAGATTGAAGTACCGTCAGTAAAAGTATTTCTAAAAAAGAAATAGAATAATTTATCATTTAATATAAAAATCATTATAGAACCTCGTTTTCTTGGAATTAAACCGAGTTTTCGTGTAAAATACACCTATTCATTTATACACGTTGATTTCTGTGTTATTGTCCGGAAGTGTACATAAAATAATGACACTTAATATTTTTCTTTATAATATATATATTTTCTAAAAAAAAATGTCCTTTTCATCGCGTTTCATATGATAATTATTTAATAACAAGGAAATCTACAAGATACAATTAGAATCCATCAATTCATTTTCAAGATTTTAGAAAGGAATCTCAGTTATAAAAAAAATTAATGGAACTGATTCACAGCATTAGACTAAAACCATGAACTGTATATAGCATGAAATGTACAAGAATATTTTCGGTACAATTAATATTGTTCAACGTAAACAATGAAACAAAAACTTGTCATATTGACCTTGCATCGAGCATAAAATCGCTACAAAACATAAAAGAGAATTGTGATTAATTCACGAATAAATGTGATGCACGAATTCTTTCTGGTATTCGAAATCATTATCTTTAAAAAACACGCACGATATGTTCATACTAATGAAAATACGATAAAGATAGAAAAAATTGAAAAAGATAGAACGAACATTCAACAATGAATACAGTTTTTTTTTTATAAAACTAATCCGAAGTAAACTCACGTGTATGGGAATGTTTATTGGATTGATGTATACAAAATGTCATGTTTTTTAATATAATTTTTAAGTAAGATTTTATCTGAAGTACTGTATAAATAATGACACTGCTCTTAAGAAGCATAGCGTAGATTTTACAAAAAAAAAATATTCTTTACTTAAATTGCTATATTTTTTTGTTACTTGTTATTTTATTTCTGCTTACAGGACCTTTCTTGTTTAAATTTAAATATTTTAATTCAGAGTCTTGTCTGGCATTTATTACAGTACAGATTATCTTTCTGTATTAAAAAAATAATTCCATCGTAAAATTTTCATAAAACAAGTTTTTTATTCGTGTAGACCACTTCCTTGTAACGCCGCTCCTCCCTTCCCCGTTACTCTCTACAATTATCACGTTAACCTTTTATATTCCCGATCATTACCGATGTTTTACGAATCGTTATTTTCGACGATACCAATGAAACAGTATTCGGGCACGGCCAGTCGTATATTGGTCTCTACAGATGCACAACTTAAAGTCCAGTTTACAAATAGCCAATATTTTAAGTAGTGTATAGTAATTTAGTTAAGTGAACCTTTTGTTTACACGAGGCAAGTAATTTACTAGAGTTTCTTAAATTAAGGCATATCAAACAAGTGTTCACACGCAGGCATTAATTTAGTTGAGACGGTAATCTGGAATCTGGTACTGAGTCATGATTTTGTTTTCGGACTCTGGCACCATTTTGTTTTAATGATATACAAAGAAACGAAGTATAAATCTTGTCAGGATGATGGAACTCCCAGTGGTGGGTGTGTAAATTAATATTGGATCAGTGAAAAAGTTCGTATACGATTTGAAATTGAAACCCAGGCAATTCTTTTTCGCAGAAAATGCTTTTATTGTTCAATTATATACTCGCCATCATGTTCTGCGAACATTTTCCAACGCTCAGGCAGCTGATGGATTCCATGTTCGTAAAAGATACACGGTTTTTCGGCATAAAAGGCGATGAGGTGGGTTTTGGCGGCCTCCACGGTGTCAAATTTTTTACAGTTTAAACTGTTTTGCAGCGATCGGAACAAACGATAATCCGAAAGTGCAATGTCCAGAGAATACAGTGAATTCGATATGATTCCCGATTTCAACTGCTTCAGTTTTCGCAGAGTCAGTTTTGCTGTATGTGGTTTTGCGTTGTCGTAGAGGAAGATGACCCTCTTGCGATGGCCCAAAATCGAACGCTTTTCTTTAATTTCTGCCTTCAGTTTGGTTAGTTAGTAGGCAATACCCATCCGGCGGATAGATTTTTCATACTCAAATGTTCGTGTGAGATGTTCGGTACATGTTCATCTGAGATACTGTCTATCTCAACTATCTCTTGCACTTTGATTCTACGATCATTTAAAACAACGTCATGATTTTTTTCAATCCTCTTCAGTAGTCATCTCAATTGGACGACCTGGATGTTCTTCATCACAAATGATGTTACGACCACGTTTAAATTCATTCAATCAATATCTAAATGTTGTCATTGAAGGTGTAGAGTCCCCGTAGACAGCGTGTAACTTTTCTTTAATTTCTCTACACGTTTTCCCATTCAAAAACAGAAATTTAATCACTGACCGATACTAATTTTTTCCATAGATAAAAAAGAGGAATAGTTGTTTACTTCGAATGACTATCGAATCTAAGCTAATTAATTTATTGTGCTCAAACTTCGACTTGAGCAATTTGGAAGAAAATGCTGTTAAAAGATACTGCAGTTTGATACCAGTGGTACCATCTCTTGTCAAACACGGGTAATTATCACTCTACCCTCGTATATAAATAAAAGATTTAATATTATAAAAAATGTGTTCATTTTTTAGATCCTGTATAGATAAATTAAACGATATTTCCAATAAGACAGTGAAAGCAAATTGCGATTTTGAATAGTATCTTATATAGCAGTATTCAAAATTTTACAAAACTTTAATTGAGTAATTAATAGATAAATGAAAAAAAATCTTATAGTTCAAGTTATATAAGTAACTAAATAAAAATGAGTTTTTTTTCTGTGGTTTTTATGCAATATTCTTATAAAACCAAAAATCTTGCGTGTCCGAACACTGAGGCTCATGACTCGCGTTGCTGAAAAAAACTGATTATCTCTTGATTTTTTTTATAGATCTAGAAAATTTCTCATCGGATTCCGATGGGACTTTTTCTAGTTGTTTGATGAACAGTATTTTAAATCTTCTACAAATTCATCTCTTTACTGGTCTGATTATTATTCTCTAATAAAAATATGTTAATTTTATCTAATATTTTAAATTATATATAAGAGCTTATAACATTTTCGTTCTCAGGGGGTTTACAAATTCTAAAATCTAGTGTTGATCTTTGCACAAGTTTTTGGACACCGTTATTAGTCAAATTTAAACCAATAATAAAATCAAATTTGTAATCGGAAAATCATACAGAAATATTATTTGACAAATATTTTATATAAAAAAATATAAAAAGAAACAGTATGTAAATATAATACTATTTACATGTTTTAAATAAATAAAACGTATAATATTTAATGAATCGAACGATGTCATTTAGTTATTTACTAAATAACAACTCTCTTAAATGAAATATCGTTAATAACACATATCTCTTACAGTTCAAATAAGACTAACGTGTTCGAATACATTTAATTACAAACCTACATTTAAAATAATGTTTATTTGATACAACATTTATTAGAACAACTATTACTATCATTCGTGAATGTAATTACTTCTTTTCTCTGCGGTAATTAATGGGTAAATTGAAACGACCAGTAAATAAATAAATAAATTATACACCTACTTTTAAATTTAAGCAATACTCTCAAGTGAAATCTTTGTAAATACCAATTATGAGTTCAGTACAGACGTTTTATTTTTACGCATATTTTCTTTACACCGAACAGCAAATATAGATTCGTGTGTGTTTTTTTTAAATAAATTTCTGTCTGACCGAAGAAGATTTAATTGAGATTCTAATAAAAGAATTCAGTATATGTGAACATTGACGGAAGTAATAATTTACTGAATATTAATTTCGTATAATCATTTATTTGTATGAAATCATATTCAGTCGTGATCAATCAGAAATAATTACTTATACAATGTTATAAGAAAAAACATCTTGTGAATATTTTTTCTATAAAAAAAAGTTAATGGAAAATATGTTCAAGGTTTTATTTATTGATTTTATATTAAATATTATTGTCGTTTCGTACTGGCAATCAACAATGTTTAATGCCAATTTATTAATAAAACAAAAACAGTAAATATTCATTTGAAATATTAGTCAGCATTAATTAGTAATTAAGTATTTTTTTTCCGTATTTATATTGATATTAATAGATAAATGAATTATATTTCGAATCATTAATCCGTCGATGAAACAATAAATCTGCAGTCAATAAAACACGAGCATCTCTAGAACATCTAACACAATAATTATTTCTGCAATAATAAGAAATGCTATTGCAGAAATATTTCGTCACTGATTTGTAATATCTTTTACAATAGAATTAAGGATGTTTCGATTTGTGAAATATTTAATTGAGCGAATAATCTTCGTGATATAACAAACTGAGAATAGAAACAAACACTTCACGAAATAATGGTTATAAATATTTTACTTAACCAAACATACACAAATTGTTTTTTTCTCCCACATACACACACACATATATATATATATATATATATATATATATACATACGTATATATATATATATATATATATATATTTATATATATAAACAATTGAATAAGTTTATAATGACCTGAGATATATCGATTTCACACAGCGAAAAAATCTTGGATTTTCATCTTTCAATTAATGTATATCCCCATACAAAAAATCACCTTTACAGCGAGATTGTTTCACTGGTATAATGAACAAATCTTGTTTCTTTATTCATTGTTTAATTGATACTTAACCTCGTTTTTAAAACAAAAATAAAAAAATATCAGCACTGCTCATTCTCACATGCGAAATTTATTGATTACAATTTTTTCTACTTCCCAACTTAACTGTAATTTTAAAATCAGTGGATAAATAGAAAACTTTTGTAAAATACTGATATATCTATAGATATATCGAAACAATTTGTTGATGTGATATGATATACAAATGAGAGATAAAAAAATGAGGCTGTATATATACACAACTATTAGGTTAGAGAGGTGAAAATGCTTTAAGTTGTTAAAAAAAATCTTCTTTTATCGAGTTGTACGGATTTGAGTAGTTGTTTTCTTCTTATTTTAAACATTTTCTCCTCTTGTAGACTGTTGGGGTTCTGTATCAGTGGAGGTGGATGGATGGGTACACTCACCTTCTCTTGGGCGCATTCTTTCTTCCCTTGTCTGTACAAAATCATATTTCAGATGAAATCAAATCAGTGTTTTTCGAATTCTATGGCCTTCGCTCTTCCTCTGTGGTTTCTTACACGTTCCGAAACTATTTCTTTGAGCATCTTGAATTTTAAAGATGTTGACAAATTTGATAGCTTAATTTCTGATAATTTTTAAAAATTAAAAAAAAATGATTGTAGACTCTTCTTAAAGAGTTTTGAAAGTTCTATCTGCAGATATTTTACTTTTTATCGTACGATAAAGAGTTTTCGAGGTATTCACCTTTTGTAACATAACATGAAAATTGTTGTTCAAATTTTCAAGGTCAACTTTTAATCTAATTAACGGATTTTAACAAACGAAGCATTTTTTTGTTCCGAAGTCTTTTAGCTGTTAAACACTTCGATCCGATGTGAATAGATGGAACGGAAGCATTTGGTAACGCTCCCACCACGCCTTTCATCGAAGCTTGTAACTTTTGAATGATTTGAGATATTACAATTAAAGAAAAAAAGTTGCATGTAACACAATACGCACACCGGAGGTGAAACTTCTTTTGCATTTTTAATTGGTAATAACAATATTCGACAAAAATCCTTTCTTCGTTACTCGGAGACAAGCTAGATGCAACTGTTGACTCGACAAGTAAAGTCGTTCATGCAGTACTCACTTTACGAGCTTCTGAAATTTTCCAAACTTCTGTAATCATCTCTAAACTGTTGATCAAGAGACTCTCGACTGTTCTGTGAATTCCTCTACATCTTACACACATATTCTGTACCCTCTGTAGTGTGTTGGTATTGGTTCTGGTCATGTGTCACCAAATTGGGGAAGCATACATCATGGTCGGCTGTATAAAGTCAATTTGTTTTCAGTATTTAGAACTCCATGCCTGGTCATGGACGAATTTAATTGCGCCAGGGCGATGTACGCTTTCTTGGCTGCTCACTTGACCTTTGTATGTTAACTTCTTGTCGATACGGATGCCTAAGTATCTGACAATTTCTCTCCATGGGATTTCGGCACCACCCAAGTTTAAACGCCCTAAGTTTTTCATCCATCCTCTAGAGAAGAGGATGCCTAATAGTTTAGTCACGTTAATTTTTATTTTCCATGTTTGGAAAAACGCAGCAAGTGTATCAAGGGCGTCTTGGAGTCGTGTCTCAGTGTTTTTGAGGGTTCGCCCGGTAGTAAAGATGGCAGTGTCATCAGCGAACAAGGCCAGGTCCACATTCCTGACCTTAGGGATGTCGTTAATATAATGTTTGAATAGTACTGGACCTAGAATTGAGCCCTGATGTTCCTTCGCGGCTATATACCTGCGTGTATATGTTGCAAGGTTATGATAAGGTTAATTATGATATATGAAATTTCAAAGACTTCAATACCGATTTTTCAAAAACACAGAATGGCAAGAATTTATTGGATTTTTAAATAATTGTACCAGATTGTTGAAAAAATACTAAGACGTTTGCACACACCTAATATTTTTTATTTCTAAAATATGATTATGAAACCAAAATGTATATGCTACAAAAATAGTAAGAATTTCGATTAAATAGCTAATCAAATTCGATTACAAATGCTATTATACGATATGATATATATATATATATATATATATATATATATATATCTGTTCAGATATGTTTATTCTTAACTACGAGGATTTTTTTTAAAAACAAATATCTGAAAAATTACAAAACTAGCATCACTGAGTGAATTATTGTGATATTGTGAGATCGACATTTACAATCAATGTATCAGTCACGTTTATTGACCACAGACATCATTGACTCGCCGCAATTCTTTTATCAACTTACGCTTTTACTTAACATGCATTTCACCACTTGAGATACGAATTAAAATGTCAACACTAAAACATTGACTAGAACAAATAGAGTGCGTTCAAAAGTGGTGAATGGTGCTGCTATTAAAATCATATTAACGACATTTTTATATACGCGACGAAAAGAAAGTGCGCGAGGTACTCGAAGAAATTTGTTCGGAAAGAAATATGCATTGTTTACTTATATAATAAGTTTTCTAATATGCTGTTTAAAAGTTAGGTTATAATTTATGATCGGAAGCGAAACGCCTATAAAAACTATATAATCGTTAAATTACATTTTAAAAAACTGTGTGTATTCAAGATGCTATAAATACTTTTTTATAAAAAAATACATTGATGTTAAAATGTGAAAATCTTCTTGGTATTTTCGTGTTGAATATGTTAATTATTATGAAATTGATATGCTATTAAAATGAATGAAATCCTATTATGTAAATTATTCTTTGAGAAAGGTCTTTGTTAACAGTTAATTATTGCTTGATTGATTATGCTTTAACTAGTTTAAATTTAATAGTTATATTAGTAATAGTTATAATGAAAGTATATTTATTTAGTATGATTTTTTACAATTATTTTTACATATTTAACTTATTAGAAATGATTTTCTGCCTATCTAATATACAAAAAAGGTTTACTTATTTATTCCATTGCGGTCTATTATTAGAATATTGTTTTCACAAACAAATTATTTTATATCTTACAAACCACAAAAAAATTCGGGTGAAAATTTTCAATAAACTGTTATCAAACATTTTATATTGTCACTTATGCACATTTTGATTAAAATGTTATCTTTTTAGACAAGTAAGCTATAAAAATATTATTTATTCCAATGATAGACTACCTTTTTTTTTGCATACACACTTTAGAAGTTTATAAAGGGTTTTTCAATAGGGACGCAATTTTTTAAGAGGTTATATTTCACAGATGTTAAATTGATAGCTGCATTTTTTTTAAATATTTGTTAAGTTTTGACATTTCCATTTTTATTTATGGCTTCGTATATAACAAAAAATGCATTGAAATAATACAATTGTATTATGAAAATGACCATTCTATAAAAAATAAAACTTGTAAATTATGCGATATTTATTCTCGACATACTCGTCTATCTGAATCAACAATTTTTCGATTTGTGATGGTGAAGATGAGGGTGAGATTGACTGTTTCGTGTTCACTTTGGTCCGGTGGAGTCATTAGTCCTTATTTTTTTGAGAATCAGGCTGATAAAGCGATTACTATGAATAGAGAAAGATTCCGAAATATGATAAACATTTTTTTGTAAACAGAATTTAATGATATCGATCTGAAGGACATGTGGTTACGTAGTACAGTGCAATAAGCCGCACAACTGGTGAAACCGTTGATTTATCGAGAAAGAAGTTTTCTGGTCGCGTTATTTCCAGAAATGGAGACATTAATTGGCTACCGAGATGCTGCAATTTAACACAGTTGGACTGCTTTCTTTGAGGTCACGTTAAATGATAGGTGTACGCCAATAATTTTAAAACAATTTCCACATAAAAGATCAAATCCGAAGAGTAATTGATGAGATAGAGCCCCAGTTGTGTAGAGATGTTATTGAAAATTTTAGAGAAGGAATGTTTACTTGTCGGTTGTCACTTGCATGATATTATTTTTCATTTACAAATGACATACTCCCAACTATTATTTACAGTAGAAGTAAGAAATTTGAAATTTCAGCACAAATCCTGTGTTTTATTTCAAGTAGAAAAATTGCGTCCTTATTGAAAAACTCTGTATAAGTTTACAAGATTCTTCATCAACTGAATGGAATCTCTTTTATTTATACGGTGATTAAATTTAGGCTTACACGTGGAAGAATTAAGAGGGGGTGCAGGAGTTAAAAAAAGTAATATTGTTTTTTTATTTAGTATTTTAGTTCAATTCAATACTAAAATATAATTGAACTAAAATTCTAAATGGGAGATAACATTTTTTTTTAATTTTTGCGTTTTTTTTATAATTTCGTGTGGAAGCCTAAGTTGAATCACCTTATATATATATATATATATATATATATATTGTTTTGTCTACCACCGTGTTTCATTATCATAATACATTTTAATTGGTTTGAATTTATGTAATTATATAAAATGGATTTAAAAAATATATCTCTTATACGATCAACGATCTAAGGCCGAAAATATAACAACGAAAACCAGTACAAGAAAAAAAATATTTGAATCACTTGAAAAAAAGTTTATTCTCGTATAATATGTATATATATATATATATATATATATATATATATATATATATATATTGTGAAATAATTCTGTATTTAAATGATTTATAGAGGCTGTCCTAACGAAAACTTTACTTTTGTTTGTTGAATAATGGGTCGAGGTAGTGAAGGGAGGGGTGTTGAGGGGGTAGGCGCAATCGCGCTTCTTGGAAATTCAGTTTCCATGTCTCGTTACAAGGGAGAATAACGCGCGGTCTGCGTACGCGAGTACAGTTGACCGTCGCTGAACGACCTTAATTGATGCAGGACTAACGGTCGTTCCTTGAAACGGTCGTTATATAAGGCACTTATAATATGTAAACCATGGTGCAAAGCTGCCAAAATCCTAACATGTAGATTTTATTAAACTTTCATGTAGAAAGTTTAATAAAAAAACTAATAAAATACTTTCGTGTATAAGCCTAAGTTGAATCACCCTTTACTTGTGTTTATATTCAATACTATTTGTTTGTTTTTTATTTTTTTCACAATCCAACATAAATTATATGTATTTTTTTAATTATTTCCACGCGAAAGTGACAATGGAACGCATTTTTCTCACCAGATCTCGTAAATTATATATTTTTTATTTCAAAACTATAATGTTTTTCGTGCATAGAACTCATTTTGAAAACATATAACATATACAGACTAACAATAGACCACCTAAAACGAATAATTTCCGAAATAGTTGATATAGCCAAGTATCCGAATCAAATAAGTAATTTTAAATAATAGAAAAATTTATAAATATAGAATTTATGAACGACTTATTACTAAAAATAAATTTAAAGAAATAAATATATGAAATTTTAAATAGATTCAAGGTCAGATCTTTCAAATTATTAAAAATAACAAAATAAGTAAATACTAATATTTGAAGCAGACTTTTGTAATATTCCTAAATAAATATTATTATTACTGGGGAGTCCGTCCCCTACTCGTTACGATCGTCAACTCTCAAGGGAGTGGGCTACACTTCCTGCTCTCTAACACTTGCTCCTTTCCTAATAAATAACAGAAATTAACAAATTATACACACAAATAATCTGCGTAAAATGTAAGCCATAATTTTTTTATTGGGAAAGTTTATAAAATTTAACATAAAAAAATACAATGTTAAAATGTGTAACAATTTATTTACTCTAAAACTTCATTGAATACAATATTTTGAATAAATTTCTTATCAGATTTACATTGAAATCGTACACAATCTTTCGTTGTACGCTGTGAAACAGAACATTGATCATGTGACTGATATTAACCAATCAAAACAGTGACCAATCGATCATCATCAGCTAATCAGAGCACAAATAAAAATCACACAGGAGAAAGAGGATCAATTTTTATTTATAGAAAGATGTGTAAATATTCAGTTTGCTATTTAAAATTATTATTAATATTAAATTTTAGTAGTTAAAACTTTGAATAATATATCTGGTTAATTAATTATAATCTTTACTATTTAATAACACTTAAAGTATTAAATAAATCTTTAAAAAACAACTGAAATAAATTATATAAATATTTGTATTATTCATTGAAACCATAACAGTCTAGTTTTAGTTCAAGTTTCTTATATATTTGATCTGAAAAATATGTTGCACGAATATACCTAGACAGGTTCCATATTTATGTTATTTTCTTGTCATAGTCATTAAGAGTACGATGGTTTATTGTTATGAGGACTGGTCTTAGCCTATTGTTACTGTCAAGTAGATTTATAAGTCAAGTATGGAATGCATGCATATATGTAAGTTAATACCATTTTATGGATTCACTAAGTAGTTTTATATATATATATATATATATATATATACCAAATAATATATGAAGATTACAATTTATAAGTCAAGTACTTTCATATTAGTCCATTGACTGAGAAATAGTGAATTAAAAATGAAAAAGTATAAGGATGAAAAAAGGATCATTCTATTAGGTTGGTAGGAAAATAATTGCGGGTGTTTGATTTATGAATTCTAACGTTAATTTTTTTCAACGAAATTATCATATAATCCTGTTAATATCATTTTAAAGTGAATTTTTCGGTCTGTATTTTGATAACATCGAGTTTGGTTTTATTATTATTTTTACTTCAAATTGGAGTATTGAATTAAGGATGTAAAGGAAGTAAATAAGAGCATTTTTATATGAATTCAAAACTGGTGGTAAAAGAGAAGAAACTGCTCATAAACTAAACGATGCTTTTGGTGTGGGTACTGTTAAGAAACCTAGTGTGTAATAATGGTTCTAAAAATTTGGTACTGAGGATGAGAGTCTTGAATATGAAAAAGGCTGCGGGGGTCCTTCTTCAGTTCATAATGACCAACAGAAAGCGTTAGTTGAATCAAAACCACGCACAACAATTCGACAGCTTGCACAAAATTTAGATGTCAGTCATCCAACAGTTCCGGATCACATAAAATAGCTAGCTGAGAAAAATGTATATGAATTTGAAGGTGATAAATCGTAATTAGATTTCTATGAACCTACTATTTTGTTAAAATATTATTCATACTGTATTGTCAAGTCTTATAAAAGATGATTTCTAAAACATTCTTAATCAAAATGAGAGATTACCTAAGTTCATTATTAGTATAAATTAATTTAGAAAAGAACTAAAAAGTTGGAATTTAAATACAAGAAAAATCTCATTTGAATCTTTATGTAAAAAGTAAAGAAGAACAGTATATTTATTTATCGACGATCATATTAGAAAAATAAATTATTTTTCTGTGTAAAAATGCAGACTTACACAAACAACAACCGCATGTTTTTATACAAACTAATTTTGTTCTGTTTATGATCTCCTCATATTTTATCAATTTAAAACGTGGTCCGATTTTGGTAAGATGTTTAAAAAAAGATATTACGTTAAAAAGACTAATGCATCCTGGAAATTGGTATCTAAGTTACTCAATCACAATTCATTCTCTGCAAATAAGAACAAAAATTATAATTATACGTCATGAATATGTCAGGAAGCCAGCTGATTAATTCTCATAGAAAATATGTTAATTCTTTGATAAAAGTATTCGGTAGATAACTATATTTTGTTCATAGTGTAAGATGTTTCAAGTAAAGATTTGAATCTCGAAGTCGGTCCAAGTGACTAAATCCTTGCGCAACTCAATAATAATATTTAAAAAATAATGGATTGATAAAAATCTTTGATAAACATTACAGAATTTATTTGAAATTCTTGACAAGACGGTAGATAAAAATCTTAACTGTTTTGATAATAAAGATTTATAAGTCAAGTATGAAATGTATGCATATATGTAAGTTAATACCTTTTTATGGATTCACTAAGTAGTTTTATTAAAAAAAAAAATATATATATATATACCAAATAATAAACGAAGATTACAATTTATAAGTCAAGTACTTGCATATTAGGCCATTTCCTGATATAAAATGAATTAAAAATAAAAAATGTAAGGATGAAAGAAGGATCATTGTGTTAGGTTGGTAGAGAAACAATTTCGGTTTTTGTTTTCTGTATTCTAACCTTAATTTCTTTCAATAAAAATGTCATTTCATCGTGTATATATTAATATCATTTTACAATGCATTTCCAGTCTATATTTTGGTAACATCTACTTTGGTTTTATTATCAATTTTGTTTCAAATATAGCTATTGAATTAAAGATGAAAAAGAATCAAATTAGAGCAATTTTTGTGACTTCAAAACGGGTGGTAAAGTAACAGAAATTGTTCGTAAACTAAACGATGCTTTTCTAGTGGGTACTGTTAAGGAACGTACGGTGCAATGGTGATTCCAAAAATTTCGTGTTGCAGAGGAGAACCTCAAAGATTTAGAACTACGCATAACAATTCTTGCACAAAAGTTAGGTGCTAGCCATCCAACAGTTCTGGGCCACTTAAAACCACTTAAATTAAAAAATGTACGTGAATTTGAAGGTCACAAACTGCAATTATTTTTCTACCAACCTAATAATACCTATGAACAATTTTCTGCTTCTTCTTTAGATCACTGTTTATTCTTTTTAACCTCACTACCAGTTTCATCTATTTAAAAAAAAAATAAATATGCTAGAATTTTGAAAATATACAAATATAAATTGAGCAGAAAACTGCTAAATAAATAAATAACTAATAAAAGTCTATATTCCATGTCTTACGAACGGTACAGAAAAATATAAGAACAGTGTAGAAAACACACAATATAACTTAAAACTGGTATAAAATACCTTTATTGAGGATTAATATCCACCTGAAGACGTCTGAATACTTTAAACCGATAGCAAGGAAAAATACTGACCTAAAGGAGATGATACAAACAATTCAAATCCGCGTACACAGATACAAAACAAATTAAAAATACAATAATACCTATGAGTTTCATACAAAATTTAATAGATTAACCTTTTGGAGTCGGAGAGAAGGAAAGAATACTTAAATTTTGTAACAAATATTTTTCGATTAATTGAACATTCCTTTACTGCAAACAAAATAAAAATTGCAATTTTTTCGGTTAGAAGAAAAAATATATTAATTCAGATTAGCCATTAGATATTTCAAATCTTTCTGATATATCGTGGAAAGTCGTTGATAATATTCGGGAAAACATAAATCTCTTGATTGGAAACATAATTAGAAACAAAAAAATTGATTATAATTGAAAATTTTCAGAAATAACATAACCGCTGAGTGTGAAAAATGTTTAAACAATCAAGTGTACATAAAACGGTTTCACATCGGTCGCATCTTGTACCTGGATATCAGTTTCTTCTATTTGCTTTACAAACTACATACTGTACTCATTGACCATGATCTGACGGTATTCTCTCCAGAAAAAGAAACATCGATCGGTATGGATTTCGATTTTACATAGAAGATTCATTTGTAGCAAATTTTTGAACAATATGTGAAATCAATATGAGTTTGTTGCCAGAAAGACACATTTCTTTATGATTCGCACAGCAGTACATAACGTATGCATTGTAGATTGTAAGATCGAAAACATCGAAGAAAAGTATTTTATACCATTTTCTTATAATTTTTTTGACATGAAATCATTTTCTACAAGTAAAAACTAACTTACCAATGAATCAAAAAATATCGCTGCACACAGAATTTTATTTTTTTTTGCGATGCACATGAAGAGCGTAGAATCTCAACATTTTTTATACGCTTTATTCTCATGATGAACTTTTGAAAAAAAATATTATTCAAATCAGTTATCAAGTTCACAACTTTTATAGGTTTTCAAATGAAGAAACCGCGATATTTCTGATTTTTGGACGACCGTAATTTTTTTTAATAAAAGAAAGAAGTATTAGGGTGTAACATATGAATTTGCGGAATTTGTAGGTGAGAATTAAAACACAATATTTTTAACAAAACAAAATATATTTAAGAAATTAGATTGTTTATCCGATTTTTATAAAAATCGACATTTTTAGAGCTTATAAAGTCTTCGAATCCCTGAATCACTTCTGTTTGGTTTCGGAATTTTTTATTTCTTAAATAATATTGCAAGTGGCGAAAAAGATGATTAGTCTGTCGGTGAAAGATCTGGTGAATAAGAGGGATGCGGTAAAATTTCATAATTTAATGAATTTAATTAGGAAATTGAGATTCGAGATGTGTGGGGTACAACATTGTGTTGCAATAGTATTGGCCCATATCTATTGATTAGCACTGGCTGTTTTGTTTTTAATTTTTCATTCATATCGATGATTTCGCTGCAATATGAATCAACCGTAATTGCTTCGCCTGCTTTTAAAAAGGAATAATGGATTATTCTTTTATTTGTCCACCACATAGTAAACATAAGTTTTTTTTGCTGTAATTACGGCTTGGGCGCGTGTCCTAGAGCTTCATTTGCATGTAACTATTGTCCAGATCATTTTCTGTTATCATACAGAATCCACTTTTTATCACAAGTAATGATTCGATTTAAAAATGGCGTCCTATCATTTCGAATCATCAATGAAGAACACACCTCTAAGATTATCAGTTTCGGACCATCTGTCAATTCGTGCGGCACCTACTTATCCAGCTTTTCCACCTTTCCTATTGCAGCGAAGTGACGAGAAACAGTCATAACACTAACACTTAAATCACATGCGAGAGCTCGAACTGTTGTATGTGGATTAGATTCCACCATAGCTCTCAAATGTTCTTCGTTCACAATGGTTTTGGGCCTTCCTCAAAACTCATTGTCGAGATTCATATTACCGGAACGAAATTTTTTGAACCATAATTGAATTGTTCTCTGGCTACGACCCTTCTTCGAAAGCTCCATTGATATTTCTATCTGCTACCGCTGGATTTTGTCCTAACTTGAACTCAAATAAAAAAAGTAGACGCAAATATTTTGTGGACATCATCCTGTTAAAGAGTATAAAAAAATAAAAATAACAACAATAACTCCGTATTCAAAAAAAAATCGAAGGGTACAGTATACTAGTTAATTCCAAGAAGCTGAACTTGTAAAATATTACACAGAATCTTTCTCAATCGCGGTCGACCTCTGACTGACTGAAATTCGGCAACTTGATATGTTTTAACTTAATATAAATTTAATCTCATTATAAATAGATTACCGACCTTTAAATATATCATCCAAAGGATAGCGATTTGAGACCATAGTTTCTTTGGAAAGCATCAATTGATTCCTAGATCTACGCCCGGCTTCAAAGGGTTAATAAACTACATCCGTTTTCAAAAGAATTAGTTACTAGCACTAAAAATGTTTCACGAATAAAACTACAAATAGTTAAATTATAGACATGAACGATTGTATATTTAGAAAAATAAATCATTAGAAAATTTAACAGTTGGTTTGTCTCCACTTGTTATCCCTGAGAACAATGATTTGAATGCCTAATTCTAATTTAATGTTTGTACGCATTGTCTTTCTTCGCAGTCACTGAAAACTATAGTACTATTATATGCCCGTAAATCAAATAATAATTACACCTGTACACGGAATGTAATTGCTATGAAAGTGTTATAGTAAAATAGTATTCTAACATTAATATTGTTAGTCATGAGTTTTTTTTACATTGTATCACTGGTAAAAGAATCGGCTACATTGGCCGCTTTCACCGTATCCATCGTGATCATCATTGTCCAAGACTCATCTCCTTTCTGACGCGTACATAACAAGCGAATAGGTAATTATCAGTGAAAGCAAAACAGTGAGATGGTGTTTCGTGTGAATATTGTTTTCGAACACATTTAAGATCTGTCTGTTTGTAAAAGGAAGATAAATACACACTTGCATATCCTCAATATATTATGTTTCTATGTCACAATGTTAAAGATGCTAAGAATAGAAACGGATTTTTTTTTACATGTTTACGTTATTTATTATATCGATTTATGTGGATGTATGTGTTTCATTTGCAAGTTATTGTATACATTAAAATTTTTAGCACGTATTTGGTATTTTTTATCTGCATCATTTACTATAGACGGCATTCCGTTCAAAAGCATTTTCTAAGAGACAACCTCATTTCATATATGTATTGTTAGAATATAATTGAAAATAAAAATAAATACAATACAAATGAATCTAACTGTACGTATTGTTTATATATATATATATAAATTATGTAATATATTATGTAATATGTACAGTGACCTAAAACGCTGATATCAAAAATTCAAGCTTGACCTACTGAATCATTTGGCTCGTTTTCAAGCAGAAAACATGTAGATAGCGTATAATAAATGTAAATAAGTAAATGTATTTTAAACAATATATACATATATAGACATTGTTACTTCATTATTTATGTGTTTATTCGATTCGTTCTCATGCAGGAGCGGATTAACCTAAGTGAGAACCGCTGGCGATAAAATTTACGGGGACTCAAAAATTTATCTGACAACCAAAAAAAACGGTTGTTTAAATATATATTTTATAACATTTTTGTTTATATCTATAACTTTATTCTATAAATATATTAATTATATAAAAATAAAATATTCTGAATTATTTTTCAAATATATTTATATATATATATATATATATATATATATATATATATATGTATATGTATGCATGTATGTATGTATGTATGTATAATGGGAAGGGAGAGGATGATATTCTATCACATAACAAGGTCTACTAGGTTTTTTGAAAATTTTCCTAGCGATAAAGTCACGATATGGCATAAAAAGCAAGATTGCTAGAAATACATGTTAAAGTCTATATAAAAGGATCGAATCCCAAGGCTCGATAACACACGACGAGAATACAGAGAATAATTAACCAATATCAGACAAAAACTTAAAACTGTCAAAAAAAATACATTTTTCAAAAAAATAAAGAAACAAAAACTGTCAACTCTGTAAAGCTGTACCTGAAACTGTAAATTTCGTTTAGAGTGAAGAAATTAAATAAACTTTTTTCTTGATTTTTGTCGAGCAAACTCGTCAGTTATTTTCACAGTATCGATATTATTTAATATTTCTTTTATTACAAAATACAAAAGCACCATTCTATTTACAAAAGATTCTATAATTATTTAGTCGTTCCTCTGATATTGTACTTTAAAGATAGTCTTTCACTCTTTTTAACTCTGAGAACAATCTTTCTCTAGATGAATTTGAAATAGGAATAGTCGAAGAAAATTTTAAAATAATTACAACATTTGGAAATTTGCTCATTTCATGTACTAGTATTTCTATGATATCAAATTATAATTAACTACTTAAGGCATAGTTTGTTTTTAAATTTTAAAAAATCATGATATACAAACGAATGTTTACATGACAAAAATTTTTGGTTGTATTATCTCTCTATATATGGAGAATCAAAATTATCCACAAAAAATTGTCGAAGTTTCTATTGTGTATATATATATATATATATACTAGTATTTATAATAGTATTTAGCCATAAAAAAAACTAATACGTTATAAAAAATGATGTTTATATAGACATACTAACATATATATATATATATATATATATATATATATATATATATATATACATATATATACATATATATACATATATACATATATACATATATACATATATACATATATACATATATATACATATATATATATATATATATATATATATATATATATATATATATATATATATATATCAAACGTTAAGTTTGCATATATTTCTGATAATAATTATATAGACAGAAAGAGTTTAAAAAAATATGTTTATTATTTCATTCATTTATGCATGTACAGTCTTATAATTGAGAAGTGGGTGAGCGAATTGAGCAGGGGGCGAAGCCCTCTTGTATGTTAAAAAATATTATTTAAGTCAAAAATTCTATATGATATGTACGTATATATATATATATATATATATATATATATATATTTATTTGTATATATATATATATATATATATATATATATATATATATATATATCATCAGCGTCTGTCAATCCACTGCTGGATAAAACCCTCTTCCATGATTTTCTATTTTGTACGATTGAATGCCTCTCTTTTCCACTAACTTCCAATAAAATGTTTAATTTCCTTATCCCACCTGCATCGATCTCTCCCTGGATTTTTATATGTTCCTTAGTTTCCAAGTTAATAATTTCTGTTGTCCATCGGTTGTTTTCCCTTCGTACAACATCCCCCGCTCATTTCCATTTCAGACTTTTCACTCTTCTTACTATATCTGTGACTTCTGTCTGTTTTCGTTCTACTTTTTTCCTATCTCTTCTTATTATTCCTAGCATGAATCTGTCCATACTTTTCTGTGTTGTTTAAAGTCTTTGAATGATTTTGGCATTAAGCACCCATGTTTCGCTGCCGTAGGACTGGTAATGTACATTGATTAAATATTTTTTTCTTCAGAGTGGGATTGTTGATTTAAATATCGAGGCGTTTTATCCAAATGAGCTTTCATTTTTATTCTCCAGTTCACTTCTTCAATGTATATATATATATATATATATATATATATATATATGTATGTGTATTTGTATGAGTGTGTATTTGTTATTTTAATAATATGTTATTTCTATTACTTTAAATATATTTTCTTTTTTCAGGTAAGTGTCTAAAATATGTCACTGTAAGTATGAAAATTACTACAGTATGAGTTACGTGCAACTGGTAAGAAGAAGTATTTTATATCACAAAATTTAATTTTTATACTTCATAATATATATATATATATATATATATATATATATATATATATAAAGATGTATTTCTGAGATGAATGCATTTTTATTGATAACAAATTTGAATATAAATTAACAGTTAAGATACAATTAATTTATTAATAAAGATAAAAAACCAAAATTATTGAAAAATGAATATTATTCATATTTGTTCATACAAAATTTATTTTAAATTTTTATTTCATTCATGATTGAAACTTGTAGTAAAATCTTAATACAAAACCCCTTACTTTAGAAGTCATAAAATATTTTAAAAAGTTGATAAAATATTACAAATTAGAGTAAATTTTAGAAGATAAAGCTTTCATAAAAGCATTTTTCATATATCTTACAAAATACAATTTTTCTTCTCGTCAAAAATGTTCAATAAATGCACTTCACTGATAATGACGATTCAAACAGAGATGACAGAGCGATAGCGTTTCGATATTTAAAGAAGTTGCGGTTCACATTGAAACTCCATACATGGGTGCCGCACTCGTTGTCTGAAAGAAACAAGTTTGATCGCATCTCTTCGGCAGTGTCTTTGCTTGGATGCCTCAAAAGGGAGTCTTTTCGATCGGTTGGTGACTGGCAATGAGAAATGTATCCTGTACAATAACGTCCGATGCAGACGAACGTAGAAACAAGCGAATGAAGGGGCAGAAACAATCGCCAAAGCTGGCTTGTATCCGATGAAGGTGTTGGTGTATTGGTGGGATTTCAAAGGTGTTGTTCATTTTGAACTGCTCCCACGGGGCGAAATGATTATTAAGGAGAAGTACTATCAACATCTAACTAAATTGAATGCAGCAATTAAAGGAAAGCGTCCATTTTGGCCAATCGCAAGAGGGTCCTTTTCCATCACGACAACGCAAAAACCACATATAACAAAACTGACTCTGAAAAAACTGAAGTAGTTGAAATGGAAAATCATATTACATTCACCATATTCTTCGGACATTTCACCTTCGGATTATTATTTGTTCCTGTCTCCACAGAACAGTTGAAACGGTAAAAAATTTGACTCCATGAAGGCAGTCAAATACCACCTCCCCGCGTTTTTTTGCTGAAAAATCGTACAGTTTTTAAAAACGAGAAATCCAGCAGCGACAGAGCGTTGAAAAATGATTGCAGAAAGCTATGATACATTATTGATTAATAAAAGCATTTTCTGGGAAAAATAATCGCCTGATTTCCAATTAGGTTCAGTTCAATTTCGGTTCTAATTTCAAATCGTACACAAACTTTTGCACTGATCCAATACTAGAACGCTAAAAAAAGTAAAAATTTGGCACACACCTAATATTTTTAAATGAGAATAATATTTTAATGAGTAAATATTATTCTAATATTAATTTGATAAATATTACCCTATAAGACCTTGTTTCCTCTTTTTTATTACTCACAAGAAATTCCCAACACGTAAATTGCACATAAATTTATCACAATTTCTATTTTTTACAATAAATATTGTATAGATGATAGAATACTTCTCAAATATGTTCCAAATGAAACTAATAACTAGTATATTTTATATAATTTCTTTAGATTTCGAAATTTAAGTAACTATATAATTGTAAATTTTTCAAAGAAACAATAATGATTCAATCAATTTCTTAATCATTCCTCAAATTTAAAGACATAAACCAATTTTATTTATACTTGTGTGTAAATGTTTTAGATTAAAACTCCTTTATTGAGAATAATAATGAAGTCGAAGGTAATAAATGCTTTATAAAATTTCCTTTCTTGTTTCTTCATCAATATTTCAGATGAATCATTTTAGAAAATATTAAATATTGTGAAAAAGTAATTATCATTATTTAATTTCGCTATAGTTATTAAGCAATATAGCCTAACAATATATATATATATATATATATATATATATATATTTAAACCGGACATTTAACGAAATGTCTATAAAAAATTCAAAAACCTATTCCAGTGAGTCAGTTAAGCAAATGAAAAAGCATACATGTAAATTGTTGTTCTTTCCAGAACTGCAATTGTATGAAGGCCATGTGAATGGCCGTTTAATTTAAAGATATTTACTTACATTCTAAGAAATAAATTACTTATGTAAAAATTCCCTATGGAAATAAAACACAGTATGTGGTTGCAAAATTACATGACACATCTTTATTTCAATCACTGAATTAAAATGGTTATTAGTAGTATATGCAGGCAATGAACTTTTTTCTGAATATCTGTATATTGAATTATGAGCATTTGATTAATTTAGACAATTACAAAAAAAATAATAAAAAAAGAGATACGCTGAAAAAAGTATGTAATTTAACTTAAATCAACAAATAAATGAATTGAACAATATGACAATGAATTAAATTTGTTAATAAATGAAAAAGTGGATCTAAAATCCGATTTTATTTTTTTTTTGACAATAGGTCTAAATCATAATGGGTGTATTTTTAACTTGCATTAGTTTGATTATTTTTTCGATTTTTAATTTCTCATTTTTCACCATTTTTTTAAATTTCTTATTTATTTTGCTGTTATTTTTAGTTCAGATGAAAAAAATCACTTTCGTGCAGTCAAAAGGCATGAAATTTATTTCAAACCGAATAAATGTTATCCTAATGATCTTCGTCCTTTTAGGCTATTTGAATTTTTATTCCCTATCATAAGTTTCGTCAGGTATATCATTTTAAGGTACATTTTTAATATTGGATCAGTGCAAAAATTCGTATACGATTTGAATTTGGATGGAACTCAGGCGATTATTTTTCGTAGAAAATGCTTTTATTAATCAATTATGTATCATCCATCGTTTTCTGCAATCATTTTCAAATCAGCTGCTGGATTCGTTGTTTATAAAAGCTGTTCGGTTTTTTGTCAAAAAAAGTTAGTAAGGTGATTTTTAACGACCTCCACGGTGTAAATTTTATTGCCGTTTAAACTGTTTTGCAGCGACTGGAATTGGAAATGATAATCCGAAGGAGCAATGTCCGGAGAATATGGTGGATGCGACATGATTTCCCATTTCAACTGCTTCAGTTTTTGGAGGGTCAGTTTTTCTGTATGTGGTTTTGCATTGTCATGGTGGAAGATGACCCCTTTGTGATTGGCCAAAATCGAACACTTTTCTTTAATTGCTGCATTTAGTTTCATTAGTTGTTGACAGTACTTCTCCTTAGTAATCGTTTCGTCCAGTGGAAGCAGCTTAAAATACATAACACCTTTGCAATCCCACCAAACACACAGCAACACCTTCATCAAATACAAGCCAGTTTTAGCGACTATTTCTACCTCTTCTATTCGCTTGTTTCTACGTTCGACTGCATCGGACGTTATTGTACAGGATCCATTTCTCTTTGCCAGTCGCCAACCGATCGAAAAAAGGGTGCCTTTTGAGGCGTTCAAGCAAAGAAACTGTCAATTTCTCTTTTATAAATTTTCAACATAAACAAAAAAAGAATTTTGACTTCTGAGGATTGTCTTGTAAGAAATATTTCGTCTCGAATGGGTTAAACACAGAATTTTTAAAATTTTACCGCACAGTGAAATCAATTATTAATATTTTAGTTCGAAACATTTTTAAAATTATAACTGTATGATTCTATTAATGCGTTGTTTTGATGATATTCATCGACACGTGTGCCATCACAGCTTCGACACGTGTGCCATCTTCATCCAAATTTTAAAGATTGAAACCTGAAGAGCCAATTTCCGGTCAAAAGAAAAAAAATATTTTAAAAAACGTAGAGAAGAAACTAGGAACGTTACAAATCAGAAAGAGAATCAAGACTTGTGTTTTTAAAAATAAAAAAAATACATTAATAAAGATATATTTTGACAGAGAAAGGTTCTTCTAAACAATCATGTAAACAGTTCACGTGTTTATGTATTAAGTAAGACACAAAAGTATCACACTTAATTAATTATTTCACGTTTCATAGATTGATAACACCATCATTCATTTATATTTGACCTTACGCGTAGGTGAAAATGAAAGAAATTGTTGGTCCATTCACTGCGTACAATCACAATCCTACATCCGTTGTGCGTACACATTTTTCCGTGACTCAGTCACGCGTTTTACTTTCTTTTTAAACGTCTCTGTGGTAGATATTTAATATACTTTTAACGTGTTTATTCTTCATCGGAACGGCGAAACCGCGTTCACTGGTATTAAAAATGTATTAATAATCATTTACACTTTCTTATATTCGTTCACAGCCGTGTATAATCGTTGAAACGTTTTATTTATTATCAAAAGTCATTGCCAAGAATGATTTAGGTAACAATAGAACTTAATCTGAAATTACAATAGTGTTTAACAGAATGTTAAATGAGGTTATTTATTTCAGTTGTGTTATTGTCCTTGAAATATAATTGAATCTATGTAATTGTTTTGTGTATTGTGACATAGAACGATTAAGAATCATTCTATTTATACACTGATTATACAGTAAGGTGTTGTATTAAGAATGAGGAATGTTTGACTAAACCCAGAGCCGTGCGGTCGTATTTTGGTGCCTCGAGTAGACATTCTTAAAAAAGTGCCTTTATTCTATACTGAGATGATTAATTACTTAAATTAAAAAAAAAACTAGTAATTCATTTTATATATTTATTTAATGGCTTCAAAATTTTTAATAAAAACAGGAAACAGTGAAAATAATACACTATAAAATAGTTACATTTGGACAGAATAATTAATATTACAAATTAATTATGTATATTATTTGAAATTTACATGTCTAGATTTCATTTCTGCGAAATTCTGAATCAAATCGTCATAATTTAAAGATTCACGTATATTACTCTCGATGGAGATCTTAGTCAAACTGACTAATCTTTCTTGTGCCATTCCTGACCTTAAATATTTTTTTAATAATTTTTAAGTTGGAGAAACTTAATTCTGCACAAGAAACTGAAACAGGCAAAGTTAGAATTATTCGTAGACAAATAAATAAATTCTGAAATATTGTATTTATATTGTCTGTCCACAAATAGTTAAATCTTTTTAGTGGTTCCATTTGAGAGGACAATAATACAGTTAAATTTATAATTTATTTACAAAGTTCAAGACCATAAATATATCTATTATCATTAGAATCCAATTATAAATTCATAAAATTTTTTAATATCTGCGATCTATTTCCATGTTGCAGTTTATAAATTTTGTATAATAAGTTAAACTTATCAACATGCAATTTCATTTGTTCAAATCTTTCACTAATTTAATTAATTGCAGTGTCAAGAATGAAATAGAACGAAACAAGTGTTTGTAAAATATATGAGTTTGTTAAGTTTTTAGTGAACTATCTTTCTACATACAGGTGATTCAATTTAGACTTTCACATGCAAATACTAAAAAAAAACGTAAAAATAACATGATTTTTTTAATTTTTGCGTTTCTTTAATACTTTCATGTGGAAGCGTAAATTGTATCACTTATAAAAAAAATAATTCCATTGCAAAATTTCTATAAAACAATTTTTGTTCGTGTAAACCACCTCTTCGCAACACCGCTCCCCTCACTACACTCCACAAGTAGCTCGTTAACCATTTCCATTTTTGATGTTTCACGAATAATCATATTTGTCGATTCCAATGAAACAGTATTCGGGCACGGTCAGTTGTATGTTGGTATGTCCAGATGAACCTCTAAGCAGTGTCTCATGTGTCAATGTACAGAACAACATAGATCAATTACGAATATCGTGCATACAGAAGTTTTGGAAAAAGTTTTCTTTTCAGTTTTACTATTCTCACGGTTTCATTTAAAATAAAATAATAAATTTCTTTACACGATATCTTTATTTCATTCTTCATTTAAAAATTGTTAACACTTAACGAGAGCGAGAGAAACGAGCGAGGGCGGTGCTCAACGTGGGTCGGAAGCATAGCAAGCAGGGGGCGAATCTCACTGATTTTTAAATAATATACTTTTTAATTTGTTATTATATTTCAATAAAAAGAGAAAATAGCCATTTTTTGTTGAACATTAAAGCATAAATACTCCAACAAAGTTTTGTATCTTAAATTATAGACAAAAATCAAAAAAAAATGAAAAGGAACTTGATTGAATTGAAACTGAACTTAATTGAAGTTAATTAACTTTACTGAGTTTGAAATTGAATTTTCAAAAATTATTTCTATTTTACATTGAAAATTATCTGTGTACACAAAGAGTTAAAGTAGGTCTCCATCTCCCTCTGCATATATATATATATATATATATATATATATATATATATATATATATATATATATATACACATGTATATACATATATATATATATATATATATATATATATATATATATACATGTATATATATATATATATAAACATGCATATATAGATATATAAATATATAGGCCGATTCAAAATAGGCTTCCACATGAAAGTATTAAAAAAAACGCAAAAATTAAAGAGAAACATTTTATCCTCCATTTAGTGTCAATTGAATTTTAGAATTAATTGGAACTAAAATAATAAATAAAAAATAACATGACTTTTCTAAACCCCTGCGCTCCCTTTTTTTACTTCCATGTGGAAACCTTAATTGAATCACCGTATGTATATATATATATATATATATATATATATATATATATATACTTGATTATACAAAAGGTGATTCAACTTAGGCTTCCACATGAAAGTACTAAAAAAACGCAAACATTAAACAGAAACATTTTATTCTACATTTAATATTTTACTTTAATTGAATTTTTAGAATTAATTGGAACTAAATTACTAAATAAATAATACCATGACTTTTCTAAATCTCGGTGCTTCCTTTTTTAGTTTCAATGTGAAAGCCTTAATTGAATCACTATATATATATACTCGTATATATATATATATATATGCATATATATATATATATATATATATATATATATATATATATATGTATATAGGGTGGTTCAACTTGGGATTCAACATAAAAGTATTAAAAAAAAACTCAAATAGTAAAAAGAAGCATTTTAGCCTCCATTTAGTATTTTATTTCAATTGTATTTTAGAATTAATTGGAACTAAAATACTAAATAAAAAATAACATGACTTTTCTTAACCCTTATGACCCTTTTTATTACTTCCATGTCGAAGCCTTAATTAAACCACTGTATATATATATATATATATATATATATATATATATACATATATATATATACATGTGTAAATATTATATATATATATATATATATATAGGGTGATTTAGCTTAGGCTTTCACATGAAACTATTAAAAAAAACGCAAACATTGAAAAGAAACATTTTATTCTTGATTTAATATTTTATTTCAATTGTATTTTAGAAGTAATTGGATCTAAAATACTAAATAAAAAATAACATTATTTTTTCTTAACCCCTGCGCTCCTTTTTATTACTTCCATGTGGGAGCCTAATTGAATCGTCGTATATATATATATATATATATATATATATATATATATATATATATATATATATATAATTATATTTATACATAAGAATAAATCAAAGTATAATTATCAAAATCAATGACGTATAAAATGCGTTCACCGCTGATTTATTTTCTAGCGAGAGAAAAAAACGTATCTAGCCAAAGCCCCGAAGTCAATCTTGTTCAAAAGTGAAACCGCATATCAACACGATTCAAAATTTTCTCTCGATAGAACGACACAAGTCACTCAAGAAAATATCGATATATACGAGTTCGATATTTAAAAATATACATTGAATGGACAACCTAGAAACTGCGACGTATGAATAAATATTTCTAATTAATGTTTACATACAGAACGTACGAGGCGTTTACACACCTATCTCGTCTTTTCAATTTCTAATTTTTCATCCGTACGATCGACACGAAGCGGAAACAAATCCTTCATGGAGTAAGATGCAGATTTTTTTTGTGCCGACGGATTTGTTTATATTTGCTATGCAAATCGGCTCAGAGGTTCATTGAATATCTAGGAGTGGAGTGTTGCGCTATTACAATACATTATTTTCTATTATTAGAGGTGTAGATGTATTCGTTTCGAAATTATTTGAATGTTTTAAGATTCGTGTTTTGAAAAGAAGTATTCAACTTGTGTACGTCCAAATTGTATATTACGTTATGAATTACATTATAATTTTAAGATGTGATATATATATATATATATATATATATATATATATATATATATATACATACAGGACACACCTGGATATCCAGCTAATAGTAAACAAATATGCCAAGGTTATCAAATATATCGGATGACATAAAAGTTTATTCAGATTTTCTTATTAAAATATCATTTGCATTATTTAGTTCTCAACTTACAATAAAAATATATCTATTTATGGTTACAGATTTGATGACATGTATTTATTTTAATATTTTTTCATTCTTTTGGTGACAGTTTTTAGTGAAGAAATAATAGTTCCAAGTTCAATATTGAAACATAATTAAAGACTTTGCTCGTTCTAGGGTCCATAAAATTGTGCATTTTTCAACATTTTTTTAAGTAAAAGATAAAATCAAATTGTTTGATGGTTTCAACATTTTTTTAACTAAGTTTAAATAAAATTTTACATCTATTTTTTTGAAATGTTGAATATTTGAGATGATATCCGCAGGCAAATATAGTCGGATAAAATCTCCATACCTCCATGCTGGTGTGGAAATCTTCCAGGAAAATTGAGCTAGAACAAAAAAAAATAATAATTTTTGATAATTCACTAAGAGTGCTTAATTCCATGAACTATGAAATTATTATCAACGAAATGACGGGAATAGAGAAGAAAGGAGCGATTTTTTTAGGGCTTTTTCTTGGTAAAAATTGAAATAGTAAAGATACATTCACTATAGTAGTTTTACACGGTAGAGATACTTAATTGAAAGGTGTATGCTAGATTTTAAGTCAATCGGATAATTAGTTCCAGAGTTAAGTCTGGTTTACATTAGGATAGTAAGCGGTAGATTACGGTGGTAGAGTGCATATTATCCTGTTACTAGCATAATGTAAACATTTTGGGATGGTGAAAGTAGAGTACTAAAGATAGTAGCGAGTAGAGTGGGTAGAATATATGGAATAGTGTACACTACTATTCTCTTCTACCACCACAGTAGAGGCATAGAAAAAAAATAGGCTAGTATACTCGACCGCTTACTATCCTAATGTAAACCAGCCCTTATGCACACCAGTGGGTTGAAAAAACAATTTCGAGAAAACTCCTTTAAAGTTGAAGACAAGTTTACATATAAAATATGAGAGAAATTCTGTATCTATCTTTGATAAATTTGAAATTCTACATAGTTAAATTTTTTCAATCCCTTATTCTACATAATTCAATCTATCGATTTATCAAAAAAATAGATTTTTTCGACTTTCTAAATCTAGCCAGGCACTTGAAGTTTTAGTAATTGTTGAATATTATTTATTTACTCGTTAACTTATCATGAATTTTTTTTATACTAAACTCTATCTTATTATCAATTTAACCTATTCAAAACGGAAATAATTATGCGCATGCTGAAATTGTATTCAATGTTTTATAGAGTAAACTGAGTAAGGAACGAAGGATGACTAATAATTTTTTACAAAAGTTATACACCCTTGAATTGTTGGGAATATTGAAATGAAATTAAAAATAGAGCTTAGAATATAATCGTCAAAAAGTTACATTTATTTCTGAACATCATTGCTATTCTACCGACGTGTAATAAGTTTTTTATTCTATAAATAAATCTGTTGTTTGTTCGTCCAGCTAATTCTTTATAGCTACATTAAGTTAATCATAATCAAAATTTGATTATTCACTATAATGAAGATCACATTCAGAATAAATTGATGTGGCCTGTATATTTTACTTTGTTTTTATAGTAATATTATTGACCGTAAAGGACAATTACCCACTGGACAACACCTCCCCCTGGACATTAACGTCCCAATAACGTCAATAACGTCCCGGAGAATAATCCCTGTGGTAAAATCTTCCGGAAATTAACATCCCGTTTAAAAAAACTCGGACATCAACCCCCAGCATAAAAATAAAAATATTTTAAATAACATTTCTTTGACATCACAAACAATGAGTAGAAAAATATTTAACAAAATAAAAATTTAACAAAAATTTAGCATGGTTATTGGACAAGCTCGATTTTATTATCGATAATACAATAATAACTTAATTTAATACAATAATTAACTTTACAATGTACCAGTAAAATCAGTGCAAAATTAAAAAATCAAATTTTAATTGACAGTTTTATCTTTGATTTTAAATAAGATGTTGGCTGGAAATAATAAAACAAGATAGACTTGCACTTTACACAATTATAGGTGCAAAGAATATTTAAAAACAAGTAGTTGAAAATAATATATCTAAATTATATAAAACATTTGAATATTTTGAATGAATTAATTTTTCTCTCTCTCTCCATCTCAATGTGCATATTAAGTGTAGTTTTAAATTTGTATCCTTATTTTTAAATCAGATATTTTTTTGTTAAAACTTTTATTCTGTCAAATTTATTTTTAAACGTTTATGTATATATGTGTATAAATGTATATAAACTTTGTTATTTATGTCGTTAACAAATTTTTCAGATTACCGGATTTTCGGTCATTCTGATCAAGCTTGGTCCCGTTTGAGAAGGGTAAACGAGGTTTCACTGAATATATATATATATATATATATATATATATATATATATATATATATATATATGTATATATATATATATACAGTGAAACCTAGTTTATCCGCCTCAAACGGGATCAAGCTTGATCCGAATGATCTGAAAAATTTGTTAACGACATAAGTAACACAGTTTTTATATATTTTATTTATTTCACATTTTATATACTTTTACAACAATATTAACAGTACAAAACAAACGACATATCTACATTCAGTATAAGTACAAGTGTAGATTCACTCATTTGGTCTCAGGATGAAGCATTCATGTCAATTACGTTCTTGATGTTGATTGATTTTTTAATGGAGACTACGTCTTTATTCATTTTCTTCAGCTTCCGGTTCAATAAGTTTACTGAGCAATTTCTTTCTGTAACGGCGCTTTAAAATTTCAAGATCTTCCTGATCCATGGGCTGTATTAATGCTGTTACATCAAGAGGAAGAAATTTATCTTTGATATCCTCTCTAATCAGTTCTTCTTCTATTGGGTGAGATAGGGTACTTTGTCAACTTACAATATCGTTTTCAATAGCAAACCTTCTTTTTTTAAGTGACTTTGTACACTTGGCACGCAATTTTGAAAACAACATTCTTTAAAAATCGCACTATACATTCAAGCACTTTTCAGGGACTTGTAAACAACTAGCAAAGAAAAAATATTTGTATGTTTTAAATCATGTGGCTTAACAGATTTTTCAAACAATACAAGGGGTATTTTTTTCCTGAAGCATGAAGCAGCGTGTTAAACAGTTTAATAATGAAGAAAAATTAAAAATGGAGGTGACTACATCTTTTGAAAATAAACATAATCAGTTTTATAAAAATTGAATTTATAAATTATCTTCTCGCTGGGAAAGGGTTGTTCAATGCGAAGGTGGATATTTTGATGAATAGTTATTTTATGTAAAACAAGTGTTTATATATACATATATATATATATATATATATGTCATATACACGTGTATACACCATATATATATATATATATATATATAATTCTAAAACAATTATCATAAAAAATCTTTTCCCTTGTCAATAATTACTCCCATGACTGCAAGCAAGCAATGCTATCCTCTCTGCATTTTTGTGATCACTAACTGAATCTTCTAATTTCAAAGCTAAGGTCTTTTCTGGTAGGATCTTGTAAATGAGACTAGTTTCATCGGCATTATAAATTTAATCCGGATTAACGGGATAAATGGAGTTTCCACTGTATATATATATATATATATATATATATATATATATATATATATATATATATATATATATATATATATATATATATATATATTATATGTGTGTGTTATTTAAAATCCATTCGTCAAAAAGAATGTGTCCTCAAAACAACAAAAATGTGTCTAGAAATCTTTCCATTCTTGAATCAAACACTGAAAAATCTTATGGGTATCACAATGACCACATTTTATGTCATTCAGCTATAAGACAAGTGAATAAATAAATATGCGTCAGCCATACGCTTGACCGAAAAAAAATCTAGGCGTGTTGTGTGTGAATAGCAAGTAGTAAGTCCGCAAGTGGGCAACTGACATAGATCTGCAGCCTCCACATGCAGAAACAACCTGACCGAAACTCTCACCTTGACCTTTCGTCTCATCTGCTGCATACATACGATATGTTTTTGTGTAATTTCGATACGTTCGTACGTGCCAATCGTGTTAAAATAATGCGCATGTATTTGGAAATACTTAAGTCAACATATCGGCGATGAGTGATGTGTAATTTATACGTCGAATACGGCTCAATGAATGAATGTATGAGAAAATTTATAAAACAATGTTCACTGAATTATTTATCTGATTGGAATTATCTAAACGATCTATAGTTTACAGTTACATTATTAGACAGTGAGATCTTCATAATGGCTTGTGCCGGCGTAGCTTGCAATTTCTCATATTTCGAGATGTTAAACAACAAATTTAACCTGTCAGTTGTCGATTATAAGGCTTGCTCATTAAACAGTTATTTCTAAAAGAAGATAATAATTTATTTAAAACATTTTTGTTTACACTTCATCTCGTTGACATCTATTTTATTTAAAAGTAGTAATTAAATTTTAAATATGCTCTTATGGGTCAACATTTAAGGTATATGTAGTGTTCCATTTATTCGTATATTATGAAATCATAAAAAAGATAGAAAACAGTAATAATTCAATTGAAATGAAACCGGATTCATATACAAGTATATCGACTGTGCTCGACCGTTTTTATTCTCAATACTCAGCATTTCTTTCTATTCCTATCTAACATCACTATCGATGGCGATAAATAAATTATATTTTACTTATTTTGTAGGGACAGTAGAATACAATATCAAATATTCATTCTTTGATTTTCTATCTTTTATGTATTAGGTTGGTAGAAAAATAATTGCGGTTTATGATTTTCAAATACATATACATTTTTCTCTTTTTTGATTTTCCGAGCTGTTTTAAGTGGTCCAGAACTGTTACATCAGTAACGCCTAACTTTTGTGCAAGCTATCGAATAGTTGCGTGGTTCTGATTCAACTGAAGCCTTCGGTTGGTCGTTATGAAGAAAGACACCCGCGAGATTCTTCATTTACAAGATTTCTGCCCCTAGTAAGAATTTTTTCGAATCACAATTGCATCCTACGTTTCTTAACAGTACCCACACCAAAAGTATCGTTTAGTTTACGAGCAGTTTCTACTGCTTTACTACCCATTTTGAAATCGTATAAAAAATTGCTCTTATTTGTTTCTTTTCCACCTTTAATTCAATATTTCAATTTGAAGCAAAATTAATAATAAAACCAAAACCAATGTTACCAAAGTACAGACCGAAAAATGTGCTGTAAAATGATATTAACACGAGCACACTTTCATTGAAAAAAATTAAGGTTAGAATTCAGAAACCAAAATCCGCAATTATTTTCTTACCGAGCAGATCTAGAATTGGTGTGCGTGGTTCTGATTCAAATAACATCGTCAGTTGGTCGTTTTGAACTGAAGATGGACGCCCGAGACCTTCTTCATCTTGAAGGCTCTCGTCCCCAGCACAAAATTTTCGGATCCACCATTGCACCGTCCGTTCCTTAACAGTACCCACACCAAAAGCATCGTTTAGTTTATGAGCAGTTCCTGCTCCTTTTTACTACCCGTTTTGAACTCATACAAAAAATGGCTCTTATTTATTTCTTTTCCATCTTTAATTCAGTAGCCCGATTTGAAGCAAAATTAATAATAAAACCAAAGTACAGACCGAAAAATGTACTTTAAACTTACATTAACAAGAACACGATAAAATGACACTTCAGGTGAAAAAAATAGGTTAGAATTCAAAAAACAAAAACCGCAATTATTTTCCTACCAACCTAATAAAATAATGACATATTTGTCTTCTTTATTGTGAAGAAAAACACTTATTTTGTATTTAGACACTAGTAAAACGATACAGTAAATCTTTTATTATAAGAATTTGACTCAAGCAAATGAGGGTAGTAGAAAATATTTATTATGAGAAAGAGGCACTCGACTTACTAGGGTTAAGAATTACTGTTCGATAAAACATGTAATATTGCTATCTTTCATTTATTTTTTGACTGATGTTAACGTATTGTATTGAATTAAGATGTCGGGAGGAATGAATTTTTCATCCCTGACACCAAGCACCTTATGGAGTGAGGGTTCAGTCCAAAGATGCCCGCTTCTTGAGTGTATATACGACCACAGGCTGGTTTTGGAATGCAAGATAGCTCCTCGGTAGACTGGCTTTCCAGAACGAAAATCATCTTCTGTAGGTGCCGGGTCATTCGGGCAACGAAATAGCGGACAAACTGGCCTCATTAGGAGCCAGGTCCGCAGTGGAGAGGCCAGAGCCCTTCATAGGGCTAGCGAGATGCTGGACCATGGACGCCATTCGGGAGTAGGTCGAGTCAGAACACTCAGAATGGTGGCTAAAGATTGACTGTTGCCGTCAATACAGAGTACCCTTTGGCCAGGCCCCAAATAAAGACTTGAACAAGAGAATCTATACAAGTGGCAGATCCTTCTCCCGGCTCCTGGAGCGAATTGTCACTGGACCCTGGAAACTAGGCTACCACGAACATATACAAGGCCGAAGGACGGACGGGAAGTGTAGATGGTGTGTGGGGAGGGGCAACGAGACTCCCATTCACCTCCTTGCGGAATGTCCGGCATGGGTCAATTTAAGGCGACGATAGTTTGGGGAGATTTCCTTACCGTGGCCGAACTAGGGTCTATAAACTCGGGCAGGCTGATAGGCTTCTGGAAGGAAGTGAGACTTCCCGAGTAGTTTTGACCAACTGAGGGAAGGCATAATGGACTTCGAGTCTAAGTGCCGGGAGGCAAGATAGCTTCCTCCCCCCTCAAACATAATCTATCTATCTATATACGACCACGACGGGTTTTTACGGGAATAACAACAATTTGTTACTAAAAAAATACTTTATTCATACACGCTCTGTGCTGCCTGTATGCACAGAAGATGCAGTCGATCGTACGCTGATGATGTTTTCTTATACACTAAATGATATTTTTTACATTTCAAATCCATATCCCTTAGCACGCTCACAGCGTGATACTTTCAGTTCACAGAAGTGCCATCAATTAGTAGACCGGTCAGTAAAAAATATCCTTAACACATATATTATTATATCACATGTAAAATACATGATTTCTTATTAGAATTTGTACTTAAAATAGATATATTAAAATATAAAATTTCATTATAAAATAAAACTAAGCCTTTTTTCTACCTCCACATATTTGTCATTAAAATTTGTATAATGTACATTAAATGAATTCGCTTATCTTGTAATCGATATACTCTTGAAATACTTTTCTACCAGTATCCAAGATTTATAGTTTTACTTTTAAATAAAATAATTAACTGATTTTCTTAAAGGATAACTTGTAAAAATAGCTGTAATAAATGTATACAATATATTAGAAATTCTTATTGCAAATCTGATATATTTTCTCATTGTATATATATATATATATTTACACACACACATACACACATACATATATATATATATATATATATATATATATAAGAAAAAAATTATTAAAAAATACAATAAATAATCAAGCCAATCGCCTGTCATAAGGCTGCCAACATAGGCAACGTTCTAAATATGCGCACGAGAACAAACTTATGAAAAAATAAATAATAGATTAATATAACTCATAATATAATTCCATTTCAGCCATGTAAAAGTTCATGGTTATGCATATACAGGTAATAAATAACCATCCATTTTTTAACTAGCATATCTTTCACGTTCGACTATAACTCTAAATGTTTCACTTTTATTTGCATTCAAGGTCATATTCAAGTGCTGAAAAAGTATCAGATTTGTCGTACGTTAGTATTATGAAATATTTTGTTACATGTGACAAATTAAAAACGTATTAATCTCTAAAAAAAAATATTTTATAGTCTATAACTTTCTCAAGTGTAGTTTTGTTTTTTAATATTTATGAATGTACAAACACAGTATTTCATTTAGTTCCTAAAAATAGATATAATTACACATACACACACACACACACACACACATATATATATATATATATATATATATATATATATATATATATATATATATATATATATTATATATTAGGCGTAAACATTAATTTTATAGAAATTTCTTTATAGAAAATGAATCTTTACGGAAAAATGGATTACATTTCATTCCACAAAATGTCCCTCATTGTTTTGTATAATTTTACTTCATCTGTCGGGTAACTGATGAATCCATTTCCGAAAAAAATATAGCTTCTTTAAGTTGATGAAATCATAATGCATTTTCGGACGTCTTCCACTGTTTTAGCATTTTTTGCATGTTTTATGCATCACAATACTTATCCCCAAATATTCCCTTTTAACAAATTATTCCCACGGCTTCGGAAACATTTTTTTCAACTGTAATTTAACAAGTATGCAATGCCTTATATGCTGTTTTTCAAACGCCATCATTTTCACTACTTTTTTGTGAGGTTATACCAACTGTTTGTACAAGATATATAGTTTTTTTTTAATATTAAGCTTAGCACTTCGACATCGTAAAATGTCGAGAAAATATTTTAATTTGAAACAGAGTTATGATTAGTTCAATTTAAAGACACTGAATTAATTTTTACAACTAATATATTGGAGGAAAACAACCTCAAAATATATGCGTAATACAGTATATGAAGAAAATGTAACAAATTAGCTCTTCAAATGTGTATGGAAATAAACTATGACATTTTATGATTAAATAATATTTAATCGGAAAAGAGATCAGTAATTAAAAAAGTTATTGTGTTTCTTCTGTGTGTTTGAACTGTATGCGTTTTAAAGCGAAAAATATCATTATGCTGAACAAAGCACAATAAATGAAGAAAAAACTTAGATAGGAAGACTAGAAAAAACTTTTTAAATATTTTTTTTAAAGAAATGAAATTTTACAGCAAACAAAATTTCAAATAGTATTTTACATCACCATTTATCATCATTTGAGAATCTAAAAGGTTGAAGCCATTCAGAGACCAATTTTCGGAGTTTTATTAGGTTCGTAGAAACATAATTACTGTTTATATAATTTTTTCAGTTCGTGAGGCACTCATTGTCGGGCTTTTCTGATTTTTCTAGTTGTTGAACGAAGTCTTCAGTCATTATATCTAAGCTTTAACATAAAATATGCTCAGTGTATTGTTTTACAATGTTGGTAGAAAAATAATTGCGGTTCATGACCTTTAAATTCATATACACTTTTCTTTTTTTGATTTCCCTGGCTGTTTCAAGTGGTACAGAACTGCTGGATGAGTAATCCCTAACTTTTATGCAAGTTCTCGGATAGTTGTGCATGGTTCTGATTCAAATAACGCCATCAGTTGGTAGTTATGAACTGAAAAAGACCCCCGCGACTTTCTTCATTTTTTTCTCATCACCAGCATGACATTTTTGGAACCACCATTGCTCCGTACCTCTATTGTACAATATTCACACCAGAAGCATCGTTTAGTTTCCGAGCAGTTTCTGCTGTTTTGCTACCTTCTTGCTTCACCGAAAATAGCTCTTATGTACTTCTTTTCCATCTTTAATTCAATAGCCCAATTTGAAATAAAACTAATAATAAAACCAAAGTCGATATTACTAAAATACATATCAAAAAATGCACTTTAAAGTGATGTTAACCTAATTACGGCCAACCGATTAAAATTTTAATTTTTTCACTAAAAATGCGTTTAAACTAGTTTAGATATAGATGAAGTTACACTATTTGTAAACTATATATATATATATATATATATACTTTAAAGAAATAAAACGTCGCGTATACACAACATTGGCTGGAAACGATATCATAAGGCTGAAAATGTTGTATAAATGAAAAATTTTAATGTAGTTATTCCGATTAATTTTTATTATGGTAAATATCAAAACAAGCTGCATGTAAAAGCGAATCACATTTTTCATACAAATATATTGTTGGTCTCTTGCAAAGACGGCACCTTTTTCTCGTTTTTTGAGGATGTTCTTTTATAAAATGATCAAATTTATCATGGCGTATGTCTTTTAAAACATTTATTTTAGATGGCCTTCCCTAATATATATTTCTTAATGGTTCTGCCTGTCGTTTTGCAGAGTCATCGGCGTCTATAGATGCTAATAAACTTTCGAACACATGTAACCAAAATTCTATTTGTGTTATACTGTCACTACCATACATTATTTTATAAATTTTCCATGAATTTACTAATACATTATCCACTAATTAGTAAATAAATGCCATCACCATTTCTTGTCTTGCAGACCAATTCGATAATTTGATACTTCATTATCATGCCAGGTCAACTCCTCCCATTATATTATTTATTCCACTATTACTTTTGGTTGATCAATGAAAACATATTTTTTTATCTTTCCTGTTATATATTTTGGTCTTATGCATGGGTTCCATCGTGCCGACATTTGTTACTACTGTGATAACAGAACTGTCGTTCCAGCGTACCAATGTAATTTTCTAATTTTTATCAAAGACTACATCCAGCATCCTCTTAATTTTTACGGTATTTTTTTAATGTTAAAGGTGAATTAGGAATTCTATTGTCTCCAACAGTTCCAGTTACGATGAAATCCTTTTCTTGTGACGACAATACCAGAGGAAATCCCATAAAAAAATTGTTAAAATACATTTTATAATATTTAGAATCTTCAATTACTGATAAAGATTCAAGACAACATTGGCACTGAAACCTATACCCCGGAGTTGATGTTTTTTTTTTATTTTTTCCACTGTAAGGTTCAAATAAGTAACCATTATCTGATACCAGAGATTAAATCCAAATCTTGTAGGTTTTTCTCGAATATTAGGGGAATTCCGAAATTTTGGACTGCTATTGTCAACTCAGCATTGCCCAACATTAACTTTAATAATCGAAATAAAATACTAGATGTACATTTTCCAAAATTTACTTTTAATTATGGATGATGTACAAACATTCATAACCTAATTGCACATAACCACATTTCGATTATTTTAAAAATATACTTCCTGTATGTAATTGTAGACGATCATATTCGAACAGCAAAAAATTGTCAACTTTGTGTAAAAATAAAAAAAACTATATTTAAATATCAGAAATAAACAGAGACTTTATATGCATAAAATAAAGCTTAAATTATTATTCTGTATAATTGTTGAAGTTTCAAAATTGATAATAAATGATTAAACAATCGAAATAAAAAAAGTTGCGTTTACACAACAATGGCCGTAAATGGGTTAACATGAACACGATAAAATTACAGTTTATTGAAAAAAATTAAGGTTAGAATTCAGAAAATAAAATCCGGATTTATTTTCTGCCAATCTAATAATAAAAGTAAAAAAAGTATAATGTAATAGGTATACAAATTAATTCGGTACTTTTTTATAGAAAATGAATGTTTACATAAAAACGGAATACAATTCAGTCCTTAAAATATTCCACATTATTTTGTATATGAAATAGGAATTATTGTAAAGGAAAAAATATTACCAACAGAGAAAAATATGAAAATAACCTATAAATAAGATTTATGAAAATAATTTTTAGTATTTCTAAAAATTGTAATAATACATTTATGGAATTTTATTTAACCCCTTCAGCGTTTTGTTTTATTTTGAGAATGTGCACTGGTGTGCTTAATTATTTCTAGGCGATGACGAGTATAGTCGACGAAAATAGTAAATGCACAGTAAGATTGAATTAAATATAACAAAATGATAAATTTTTTTAGTTGTTTTTTGAAAAATTTTAAATTTTATTGGTGAGTAATTCACAAATAGTATTTCATTACTGTTTGTTGACATCCATTTTTTTAATCTTGAATCTTGTTTCAAATTCATGCGACTTTCCAAATATTACTCAGCATATAAATTAGTTTACTCCATTATTATGTTTAGTAAGTCACAATCCAAATTTTTTTTCCATATATAACACACATTTTCTTTTTGACGAATGGGGAATAGTGAAATTTGGGCCGGGATAGCAGTAAATTTAAATGGTGCTCGCTCTCCACCTCTAATATTCTATTGTACATTTGAATTTTTATTTTCTTTATCGAATTCATTACCTTTTTCATCCTCATTACTACCACTTTCATTAGAAGACGTTGAAATTACTGATATTCTTCTCTGTGTCCTTGTATGTAAACCCACATCTTCTTCATCTTCTTCAACCTCATCTGTAATTTCATCAGTAGACGTTACAGGTGTCATCGCTCTTTTCCGTTTTCTTGCATCTAGAGATATATTTTCATCACTATCAGTAAAACTCACCTGGGAGGATAAATAAAAACATTATTCACTTCACAAGTTTCTCTATTACACCCTATAATACCTTCTCTAGATAGTAGACGTAAGATTCATGAAACAAATAGAAAACTGTTTAGAAATATTCTAAAATGTGCTAAAATTACAAATATATATTTTTTACCTAAATTTTACAATAAATAGCAAAATAATTTTTTTTTCTACATGACGAATATACCCTACATTAAACAATAAAATGCCATTTTTTCATAACGAGCATACTCGACATAAACGCTTAAGGGGTTAACCTGTCCTATTCTTATTAATATTGAAATAGAAATTAAATAATAAAAATTATACATATACACATATATATATATATATATATATATATATATATATATGTATATACTTGTATTTATTGCAGCAAAACTGACATTTACAATTATTGAAGCTCTTACGAATTGAGATTATGAAGTGTATATATAATTTATATATAAATGTTAATACAAATTGAGATAAATTTTGCATGTTCATTTATGTATTATAATAATTGCTTTAGAAAATATATAATCGAAAAGTGTTATATTTGATGTATAAAATTACATATTTTGCAAGGAATATAAACGATAATACATGACATTTCATGAAATATATTTTAAATTTGTTACATGTGTACTGTGCTGTATATTTTTTAATTTTGCACACACTCATTCTCTGATACTTTTACTATTCGTTACTAAACAAACAATCAAATTAAAAATGTGTGTATATTATTAGATTTCAACACATTTTCAATTCAGTTTTCTCAGCGATAATTTCGATTTATATTCTGCTACGAATTAAATAAGGAAAAATGCAAGATTTGAAAGTTCTTTACGGTTAAGTTTGCACGTCTGTAGAATTCGATATAGAATTAAGTTCATTATATTGTAACGTATCGTGTAATTTCGAAGATAATAATAAAGCGTTTGCTATCAGTTAACCGAAATAGACGTGATGTGATTTCTATTAATTGTACGTTCATTTTTCGCGTGTCATCATCATTATCTGTACGGAAAAAATCTGTTTCTTTTGTGTTCGAAGCATCATTATGTATTTTTTTAGAAAAAAAATGCGTGACAAATGAAAATACTTTCATTTTATTATTATCATAGTTATTACGTTGACACATTGTGACTTGTAATTTGATTCAATGCGTTTATGAAACTTTTCAAATGTTCTAAATTTATACTTTCGATTATGTGTTTATAAATATATATTTTGAGAAAAAGCCTAATGTTTTGTCTGTTGCATAATAATATACCTAACATTGTTTGTCTACAGTTCGAATAAAAAAATACATCAACTTTGTATACGTTTTCTTTTCATAGAATTACTTTCTATAAACAATTTTTTCTAGTACTTTAGACTTTAGTACAATATAATCAAACGTGGCTTTAAATTACGTGTGTCGTTTGATAAGATTGATAAATTTCTATGATATTGCACTGCTATTCATTTGGTAACGTCACGACTATCAAGTGTCACTTTTCAAACTAGCATTGGCGAGATTTCAGCCAGAAGCGACACGTTGTTCACGTTCTACAGATGTTTAAAGCGAGCATTGTAGCAATTACCGCAAAAATTGAAAAAAACGAACCAGCCTTTTTGCGTCTATTTGTTTCGTGGATGAAACATGGATCCACTACTATATATCTGAACCGAAGTAGCAGTCAAAGCAGTGAAAAACGACTGACGAAAGTGTGTCAAAGAAGGTAAAGACCGTTTTGTCAAATGGGAAGGTGATGAACACTGTTTTTTGAGATTCCTGAGGAAGAATACTGCTTAATGAAGGGAGAAACGATAACAGGAGCATATTATGCAACATTATTTGACCGTTTGAAAGAAGAAATGAATCAAAAATGGATAAAATTCGGACACAAAAAATTTTCTTTCACCAGGACATGTGCACCGTCTTACAAATCGATCGTCGAAATGTAAAAATTTCATTAATTAAGCCTTAAGTTGATTCGTCATCTACCTTATTCTCTGAATTTAGCCACGTGTGGCTTTTTTCTCTTCCCAAATTTGAAAATTTAGCTCAGTGGTGAAAAATTCTAGTCGAATGAGAATATGTCGCCCCTGTCAATACATATTTTGCAAACTGGCTGGATCAAGTGCATAGTTCTCAATAGAGACTGTGTTGAGAAATAAAATCGATTTTTTTTACAAAAAGTGTTCAACTTGCTTTTTTACGATACTTATCAAATGTCTATCGTATCTTTAACTCTTTAGGAAACCCGTTTAAAAAAATTGTAGTGAGCAGTAATTGAAAATTGTAACAAAATACACATCATTGAAATATCGATAGAGGCCTAATAAAAATCATCTTTCTGTCTTATAAAAATGAAACTGTGATGCTGTTCCCGTGACTTTTATTCGTTCTCTGATTGGTTGATATCAATCGCATGATCTCAATTCTGATTGGTTGATATCAGTAGATGATCAGTGTTCTGTTTCGCGGCGTACAACTAAAGAAGATATACAATTTCAGTGTAAAACTAATAAGAAATTTATTTGAAATATTAAAGTCACTGAAGCTTTAAAATAAAAAAATTGTTACACATTCTAACATTATATTTGGTTGTTAATCTTTATAACCTCAGACAAAAACCGCAATTATTTTCCTATCAACCTAATACTTTACTTCAATGTCTTCATTTTTCACGTTATCAAGATTTGATTCATTATTAACACGTTCACTGTTGGCTTTTTATATGCGGAAATTTCGTTACTCGGTGATACATTTTGCAGTCGCTCAGGCGGCAGCAACCGATCTACAACGCATTTATGATAACTGATTTTACTCCATTTTTTTGTTTTTCGAAAAACTGCGTAGTTGAAGAGGTACTGTTTACCACGATCTACACCTTTCATGCATTTATTATATTCTACCACACATGACGGCTTGTTTCGTTCCTTTTAGAATTTGTAACATCAACTGTATTTTCAGAATGTGAAGAGAGCATTGAAGATGAAGAATTTCGCGGGCGTTCTTCAGTTCATAACGATCAACTGAAGATATTTGTTAAATCAGAATCTCACACAATAATTCGAGAGCTTGCACAAAAGTCACACGTTTGTCATCCTACAGTTTTCGACCAGTTGAAAGGAGAAAATCAAAAAATATTGACAAATGAGTGCATATACCGAAATTATTTTTCTGTCAACGTAATAATTACATAGCCTTTTAACAGAAATCATGGAAAATGAATAGCTTTGTCAATTGAAAGTACTCCTTTTATACTCTAGTAAAGATTTTTTCAATTACAGAGTTTATTCATTGAAAATATTCAAGATAAATATCTCTATTGATACTCATCATAATTTTTATTTGCTAATACTTTTGAGTTCATATTTAGATATAAGTAATGATTGGAATAAGTATAAGTATTAAAAGAGTTAAGTCTGTTCATTCACTCTGTAAACTCATATTACAAATCATATAATGAATACAGGGTGGATATGTGTCGCAAAAAAAACGAAGGGATTTAAATAGTCGATAATTTGTTTAAGTGTTCATTTTTCCCTTCTTTTCAGAATTTTATGAATAAAACTTAAGGAATTTATCATGAAAAGTTACACGATTGAACAACGTACCAAAATAATTGAATCTTATTTCGAAAATCAGCGTTCAATTAATAATTAACCGAGGAAAATATTCAACATGTAGAGGAGAGTATTGAGCAAAGTATTCAAACGGCAATCAGAAGACATTCAATCCAACTTGGAATATTTCGGTCACTGCAAAGAATTTTCGCTGTATTAAAAATGTGTCTATAAAAGTGTAGCCTGTCCAAGAGCTAAAACTAACATATTATCACCATCGCCTTGATAATGCAATTCGTTTTCGTCGTCAAACAGACGAAAATAATGAAGTTATTCATAATTTTATTATGAGAGACGAAGCTCATTTCCTTGATAAATAGCTTCGTGAACGTACTAAACTGTAGAATATGTGATAAACTACAGAGAATCCAAGAGTATTTCATCACCGACAATTATATCCACTTAAGTGTACTGTTTGTCGCGGATTAACGTCCGAAAGAATTCTTTTTCAATGGCACTACATCCCAAATCTGTCCTTGCCCTCCTCAATTTTCTACTTCCAGATATCCCTCTACCTGGCAGTTTTTCTCCAGTTCCTTACTCTTAAAAATTCTACTACATCCTTCTCTATATTGTCTACCATCTGAGTCTTGGTTTTCCAACAGACTTTTTCTCTCCTTGATGTCCATTCAAAATCCTTTTCGGTAATATTTAATCCGACATCCGCTTAGTGTGACCTACTCATCGTAGGCGGAGCATTTTTATAAAAACTAATATTTTACTTCCTTATAGACTTCATATAATTTGAAGTTATAACATATTCTCCATATACCTCCATCGTTAACTGGCCCAAATATCCTTTTCAACGTTCTTCTTTCGACAGTGTCCAACATTTCTGCTGTCTTAGCTGGCATGATCCACGCTTCACCTCCATAATATATGACAGTACGGATGAGGGTTTTATATAGTCGGATTTTGGTCTTCCTATGCAGATTTGTGGATTTCATTATGGGCAAGAGCGCGAAATATATTCTTTTGCTGCTACTATTCGTTTTTGAACTTCTAGAGATTTCTCATTTTGTCTGAAAGGGTTTTAAACCCCTTATTTCTTTGAAAATGAAGACAGTACTGCCGTAACTATAAATAGTGTTCAATACCTTACGATAATAGAATTATTTTCAAGGACAGCTGTTGATAATCATCCACAGATGTAGAGTTCCAACAAGATGGAGCTACAGCGCAGAGAGAAAAGACTGAAGGAACTTTTACTGGACATTTTTGGCGAACGCATAATTTCAAGAAACATCGGTTTTAATTGTCCTGCACGTTCGTCTGATTTGAACGGTTCCGATTTTATTTTTTGGGGCTACTGAAAAGAAGATGTATACATTAATAAATGAGAAATAATTTTGCAGCTCAAGAACAATATACGAGAAGAAATTCAAGCATTGTTTCCAGAAATCCTGAGACAAGTGTTAGAAAATGCTTTAGAAAGAGCTCGACTTTTGAAACCGAAAATGGCCATCACTTATGTAGTTTCATTTTTTATGTGTAATTAGGAAAAATTCAATATCCACTAGATTTTGAGAATATAAAAAAAACATTACAAAAAAGAAATTAATGTTTTAGACTCTTTCGTTCTTTTTGCGCCACCCTATATAAAGCTTGTATCAGTGTGTGTGAATATTTTTTTAATACGATTTCGTAAATCATATCGTTTTATATTCGAGACTAATTCCTTGTCGTTTAGAATTGTTTCGGTTAATTTTCAACTGCTCTTACGGATCTGATGCCATGTAATAATCGTACAAAAATGTTCATATAACAATTTAATTCACTTTATAATACGATAAAAACATAACAATTGAATTGTCTGAATAAGAAAAAATATGTTTTGTTACAGATTCGCATGAAACAGTAAGAGTTAAAAGGCAGCACGGAGACGGTAAGTGGAACATGTCTATAAACGGATTATTTTATCATGCACAGCATGGCTAATGTACAATGCACATACATTTCGTTTCTGAACAGACATCTGTCAAATTCTGCATGCAATTATTCGCAGCATGTGTTCGTTACATATTTTTTTATGTTATCCATCCAATGTACAATATGAAAAATGTACATAAATTCGACATTTAAAAGTACGTCTACATTGAACGTAGATTTTTTACATCTGATCGCCACTTTCTCGAATGCATTAGTTTCATTAACGTTTTAGCCATTTTTTTATAAAGACATCAATAATCATATATATATATATATATAAATCTATTAATGTCTCATTCTTATTATATGCTATTATTTTTAAAATAAAGAGGAAAATTCATAACCAAAATTAAAAAAAATAATAATCGATATTTACATTCCGCAATATAAAAATTAAAAAAGTCAATAAATGTATAAAATTAATAATAGAATTTTATTTTAAAAAAATGACAAAACTATTTTTTCAAACATCTCAAGTTCTAATATTCGATTTTTTAGGGAAAGTTCGTGCCGATATTTCCATTATGTAAATAAACCTCGTTCCTTAATATTTAATTAAATCTAAATGTATTTAATATAAAATCAATTATTTTCAATCCCTACAAATTTTAAAGGCTAATTGTGTGTTAGATGTTTCTGCGACCAGTTTCGAGTTTCTTTTTCAGATAGATTTTGAACTTCAGTTCATAATCTACTCGAAAATGATGAAACTTGATGAAAAACAGTACCCTTTCGATTAGCCAATTTTGGAAGATTTTGATTGATTGCCGTCTTTAAATGTTACAATTTAGCACAATACTTCTCCGAATTTATCATTTGATTATTTGGGAGAAGCTCGTAATGCACAACACTTTTCCAATCCCACCAGATACACATCATCACCTTCAGATAAAGACCTGCTTTTGGATTTGCTAACAGAACCTCATTTTGTTTCCCTACAACCGTTTTCGATCCATATTATTGAATACGATCCATTTGTCAACACCTGTGATTATCGTTTCAGAAACGAGTCGTTTTGGTTTGTTTTAAGGAGCGAATCACTGATAGAAATGCATTCCATTAAATTTCTTTCAGTTAAATTATGTGGCACTCAAATATCGTAGCGATTCATATATCCAAGTGTCTCCAAATGGCTCACAACACTCGTTGAGACACCTTCAGTATTTCTGTGATAATTTTCAATAAGTGTTGAAATTAACTGCAGGCGTACCGGAACGTTCTCGATCCTCTAGGTCGAATTTTCCATCTCTGAACATAGAAAACTACTTTTGAACAGTACTTCCAACTACGGCACCTCTCCACAAACGGCGGATATCTTTTTTACTGTCTCTGCAACGTTTTTTCCTTTTCGGAAATAAAATAGCTTCAAATGATGAAAACTCGCTTTATATTTCTTCATTTTAGATTTTAAATTAAACAGTTTTAAAATTTAAACAATTGTACAAAAATAGCCGAGAGAGAAACGTTGAAATGCCACCTGTCAAAATAACACATATACAGTCATATCATATAATCGAGCTGCGCGCGAAACTGCAATTAATTACATCTTTTAGAAAACGCTACGAACTTTTGTTCCAACCTATACATAACAAAAAAATAGAGATTAAGCCAGTACTTTTTGTTACGGACCTTCTTTAAGCCATACAATTACAACAGATTTTTTTGATGTCACGTCGATTTTTAACAGTTTTATTGAATGATAAAAATTCGGTTTTTAAAACTCTCGGTGCAGTAAACACAATTTCCCGTTGATATTTCTCATGAAAAGTAGTATTTATAAGGGAATAGAATTATTTTTAATTTGTTGAACATGAAAGTCAATCCTTACACTAGCGATTGATATCAATAGAACATGTGTATTACAACAAAATAAAGAAGTATAATTAAAAATATCACACTTCTTCCTCACAGCAAACGTTTGAAGATCAGTAAATTGACATTTATTGAAGAACGCATGCGTGCCAGAGTTGTGGTTGGTTTTGAAATATAAGAGAGAATTAAAGCAAGATTTTTTTTGTTTATATCATTATTTTTTTAAATTCATTTGTGATAGTATCGAATAATAGAAGACAACAATGTTATCATAATGTTATTGTATTCAAATATAATAGATTAAAACTGGCAATATTTGTATTTTTTATCTTGTATGCAGTGGGTATACGTACATTATTTTGAAATTTTTTATTATTTAACTCTCCCGTTCCGGTTCAGTAAATTTATAAGTTGATCGGGTGTTTTTATTTGCAAATATCCTTCTGTCAGTTACTCACAGAATACTGATATTCTTTATTGCCCCCTATTATTTAATACTATCACTAATAATAAAATAATGATAAAAACCATAAATATTGCTTTAAGTCTCTCTTTTATTTCAAAACCAACCTCAACCTTACTAGTTATTGCAGTAGTAGGTGTCTGATGTAGGGCCCTTTATATACATGAGCATCAAGAGTAAACGCTTATGGTTTGCGTTTCGCAAAACTTTGGAATTGTTGCTGTGTTGCGGAGATTATTACTAAGTAGTGGAGCAATTTTCGATAATTTCCAAGGAGATCACCTCTTGGTGGAGGATCAACGGAGCTCCAGGATGCCACCGAAGGTAACCTCTTACTAGCCCGTTAACCTTGGTTCGTATATGTTGTTCAATAAATGTCAGTTGACTGATCATCAAACGTTTGCCGTGAAGAAGTAGTGCGATATTTTTATTATTTTTTTTTATTTTCTTGACATACACATATTATATTGATACTAATCGGTGGTGTAAGGATTGATTTCGATTTTCAACTAATTAAAAATCATTCTATTCTACCATAAATAGTAACTTTCATGAGAAATATTATCGATAACTTGTTTTTCTGCACCATCATGGAGAGATTTAAAATGGTGCCGGGCTAGAAGAGTTAACCAACTATACGGATAAATAATCTGAGTAAAAAAATTATTAGAAAAGTTTATATAAATTAACATTACAAAATATAATGTTAAAATGTGTAACAATTTCTCTACTCTAAAGCTTCATTGAATACAATATTTTGAATAAATTTTACATATGCAGAATAATTATCAGTTTTACAGTGAAATCATATATGACTGATATCATCCAATCAGAGAACGAACAAAAGTCTCGAGAACAGCATCACTGTTTTATTTTTATAGTATTGAAAGATTTTAATTGAATTTAACATCAATATAATACTACAAATAGCTTTATAGAAATTGCTAAATGCATAATGTCTTCATATTACGCTAATTAAATACTTAATCATTTTATTAAACGTATTAAGATCCGAAATATTCAAACTGAAATACGTCTGTGACTAAAATTGAATCCTTTTTAATTATGCAAATAATTTAGAAAATGATTTGAGATGAGATAACTTTAATTCATTAAAATATTTCAAATAAAGAAAATAAATAAATTATATAAAAATTAAATTATAATGAATAATAATATTTAAAAATAGGCACGAACTTTATACATATATATATATATATATATATATATATATATATATATATATATATATATATTCTTTCCAAATTATCAGTGTGGTAGAAAAATAATTGTGGTTTATGCACCCATTTGTCAAGCTTTTTTGATTTTCCTAGCAGTTTTAAGTGGGCCAGAACTGTTGGATGACTAACGCCTAACATTTGTGCAAATTCTCGAATTGTTGTGTGTAATTCTGATTCAACTAACATCTTCAGTTAGTCATTATGAACTAAAAAAGGTTGCTCGCGAAAAAAATGCACTTGAAAATGATACTGAATCAGTGCAAAAGTTCGTATACGATTTGAAATTAAAACTCAGGCAATTATTTTACGCAGAAAATGCCTTTATTGATAAATTATGTATTTACCATCGTTTTCGGCAATCATTTTCCAATGCTGAGGGAGCTGATGGATTTCTCGTTCGTAAAAGCAGCGCGGTTTGTCGATAAAAAAGGTTGCGAGGTAGTTTTTGACTGCCTCCACGGTGTCAATTTTTTTGCCGTTTAAACTGTTCTGCAGCGATTGCAACAAATGATAATCCAAAGGTGCAATGTCCAGAGAATATGGTGGATGCGATATGATATCCCATTTCAACTGGTTCAGTTTTTGCAGAGTCAGTTTTGCTATATGTGATTTTGCGTTGTCGTTGTGGAAGATGACCCCCTTCCGATTGATCAAAATCGGACTCTTTTCTTTAATTGCTGCGTTTATTATAGTTAGTTGTTGACAGTACTCCTTAGCAATCGTTTTACTCCATGGGAGCAGCTCAAAATAAACAGCTCCTTTGTAATCCCACCAACCACACAGCAACACCTTCGTCGGATGCAAGCCAGCTTTGGCGACTAGTTCTGCCCCTTTATTCGCTTGTTTCCACGTTCGTCTGCATCGGACGTTATTGTACAGGATCCATTTCTCGTCATCATTCACGAACCGATCCAAAAAATACTCTCTGTTGAGGCGTCCTAGCAAAGAAACTACCGAAGAGATGCGATCAAACTTGTTTTTTTTTTCAAACAACGAGCTTGATCGAGCTTCAACGTCAACCCTAGCTTTTTCAAATCTCAAATGCAGTCATATGTCAACGATGTGTCTCGGTAACTTCTTCTGTCTAAATTTGTGAGTTATTATCAACTAAAGCGCGCACAACATCGTCGTGAAGGGTTGTTCTTCGAGGTTAAAATGACTAAGTCGAAATTTAGCAATCAATTTCTTCACAGTTGGAAGTGATGGTGCATGGTCCAAATAAATCTCCTGAATAGTGTTCGTTGCCGCGCTAACGGTTACTCCTTTCCGAAACTCGTACAACATAATGTGACTAAAGTGTATCTCTTTTCGTTGTCCATTTTCAAAAATTTTGCTCGCACACAAATCGAAACACATGCGTCTGATTCTCAAATAATAGCTGTAACTGTCACCCTTCAAACGATATATAACATGAATACATTTCAATCACGAGCACCGCCATGCAACATTAACATCACCTATTGAATCGTATACGAACTTTTGCACTGATCCAATATTTAAAAATAGGCACGAAATTTAAATATATAAATATATATATATAATATATATATATATATATGTATACATATATATATATATATATATATATTATATTATATACATATATATATATATATATATATATATATATATATATATATATATGTATATATTCTTTCCTATTTATTAGGTTGGTGGAAAAACAATTGTGGTTTATAACCTACAAATTCATATACATTTTTTTTTGATTTTCTTTGCTGTTTCAAGTAGTGCAGAATTGTTGGATGACTAACATCTAACTTTTGTCCAAGCTCTTGAATTGTTGTGCATGGTTCTGATTCAACTACCGCCTTCAGTTGGTCGTTATGAACTGAAGAAGGATGCTCGCAACATTCCTCATCTTCAAAGCTCTCGTCCCCAGCACGAAATTTTTGGAGCCACCATTGCACCATACGCTCCTTAACAGTACCTACATCAAAAGCATTGTTTAGTTTACGAGCCGTTTCTGCTGTTTTACCACCCGTTTTGAACTCATACTAAAAAAATGCTCTTATTCACTTCTTTTCCATCTTTAATTCAATATTGCAATTTGATGCAAATAATGAAACCAAAGTCGATGTTATCAAAATACAAACCGAAAAAATACACTTTAAAATGATATTAATATGAACACTATGAAATGACTTTCATTGAAAAAAAATAAGATTAGAATTCAGAAAACAAAAACAGCAATTATTTTCCTACCAACCTATTAACTTCCATATGAATGATCAATAAATTACAAATGTTCAGAATTAAAATTTGTCACGCGTGTACTAACAGAATTTTTCTTCTGAAAAATATCCGTCTAATGAATTATTCAGGATGTTCGGCAAGTTTTTCTTGTATAAACTGTAATTATTACCCAATTAATTGTCTATAAAATAAGACACAACTGTGTAAATCGTGAAAATACTGGAATGTAAGTAAATAAAAATGTAAAACTGATTCATACTCCATAAATAATTTTATTACAATTTATGTTCGAGCATTCGGTACAAAGATATAAAAATCATGGACGATTCGCATGACTGTCGCGTACGCAAACTAAATATTTTTTCACAAACACGTAAATATGTTTACGTCCTAGGAATACAAACGATTTTTTTATCCATACATTTTCTGTAAATGATTCACGAAACCATACGAATACATTTGAAGAAATGCCAAGGACAGTATTGGCTATTTAAGTGGCATGATTAAATAATTTCGAGATGTTTACAATAAATTTGCAAACGATCAATTAAATAATCGTTATTGGAAATGCGATGATGATATAAGGCGTGTTTGAGAATATTTTAATCGCTTGAGAAATACAATACACGTTTGACGTTTATTATTTTGTAGGGAAAAAAGAGCCTAATTGTATTGATATTTCATGTCGAGACCGAAACGATTATTTCATAAATAAAACACCAAGTTCCTTTATTTATATTGTTTTGTACTGTGTGAACAATCAATATAATTGTTTTATACTTTAATAAAAGGTACTTCCAACTAATTACTGTTTGTAAATACGGAATCAAAATGTTTTCAATCAACAACGTTTATAACAACAAAATGTATCGATTTTTCTTCGAATCTTCCTCTTAATATTTATTTATTTATATATATATATATATATATATATATATATATATATATTTATGTGTATATATATATATATATATATATATATATATATATATTTATGTGTATATATATGTATATATATATGTATATGTATACATATACATATATATTTATGTATGTATATATATATATATATATATATTTATGTATGTATGTATATATATATATATATATATATATATTTATGTATGTATGTACATATATATATACACATATATATATATATATATTTATGTATGTATATATATATATATATATGTATATGTATACATAGATATATATATTTATGTATGTATATATATATATATATATATACATATATTCATATATGTATCCATATATAACATAGGGTGATTCAATTTAAGCTTCAAAAAGGCTTAGGCTTTTTTTGCTTAAGAAAAAAGCAAAAATTTTAAAAAATCATGTTATTTTTTATTTAGTACTTTAATTTACAAGTCAACCCTTCTATAACGCGATTTATTCATACCGCGTTATATGACAACCGCGTAGAGTGAAACTCAGAAGTTAGTACCTATAAATCAAGTTGATTCGTTCTGCATTCTCGGAGCACCGAGTTGTGATGAATAAGGTTATGAAAGAAACTTTTAGTGATAAAAAATATAGTAAGTCTGAATTTATTTAAAACAAATCGTCAACTGAATTACTTTTAAAACAGATTACGCAGCCAGTGACAGCGACAGCGACAGTTCGGCGTCACTATTGGATAAAGAAAGTCACGTGAGCAAGCGACAGCCAATAATATCGTTGAGTCTGTGCAATCTGTTTTAAGCATTATTTTTGATACGAAACAGCAATGCTGCATCGTTTCTGCGTTTCTAACGGAATCCCCTGATAACTAAGATTGAAAAATGATGATACAGATGCATGGAAAAAACAAGGGAATTCCTCATTAATTTCAACCGTAAAAGTGTAATAGAAAATTTCATGATATAGAGAGACTGCTTAAGCTAATTAAGTTGTATTATATAGAAACCGTATTATAAGAGTAGTGCATTTTTGGAAAGCTATCGCAATTTTTGCTCCGCGTTATATGGAACCCACTTTATGAGAGTACTGCATTATAGGAGGGTTTACTGTAATTCAGTACTAAAATAATAAATAAAAATTAACATGATTTTTTTAATTTTTGATTTTTTTCAATACTTTTATTTGGAAGCCTAAATTGAATCACCTGTATATATATATTTATTATTTTATTTTATTTTTTTATTTTATTTTATTTTATATTACTATTTATTGTAAATGCTTCAGGTTTCATTAACATATTCAAAACGGAGTTTAAGAAAATATATGACACTATACAATCAATAACTCAAAAGTTTGAGTTAAGATAAAGGATATATTCTGAAAATTTATATAAAACAACATAATTAACAGGGGTACTAATCATGGTCAAATTAACCATTTATAGACTATTTCAAGATTAAAAGATTATGCTCTTTTAATTTTTCATTTTACTTTTATTTTATGTGAAATTTAATCATCTTTATATTTTAAAATTATCTTCTTTATTGTTCATTTTTTAAAGAAAATATTTTATCTGAATTTAGAACACCGTAAATCATCAATTGTATTAAAATACCAAACTGAAATTATTATGTGAAAACATTATATTGGGTTGACCAACAAGTAATGTCGAATTTCTCGGTCAATATCTTGGTCAATTTTTTTTAATATAGAAATTTTTTTAAATAATTTATTGACCATTATGATCAATGACATTTTGGAATCCTGTAGGCAGTTTCGTAATACTATTCTCCCAGAATTTGTTATTTTTCAGATAAAAATCTCGAAACATTTATTTCACAGGCCTGTAAAAATCAATTTGTTTCCCATTAAGACCATTTGCAAAGAATAAGACCATTTTATTACCATCCTGACATTTCCAAAAATGCTCACTAATATTCCTCTAAATGCATTATCTATTACCTTTTAGTGTAGCTCAATAGAAGTAAATTTTTATTGTTTCGTTTTTTTATGTAAATAAAAAAAATATTTTTAAGTTTTCTTATGAAATTGATTTATTTTATCATTTGATTTTGATTATCAAAATAATAGTTGAATACATTAGACCAATTTGTTAACTTTTTCATTATTTTTAGTTCAAGTGCATATAGGTTTTTGTGCTTAAATGAATCTATCACTATACATATCATCGTCATCACTCTCTGTCAATCCGCTGCTGGATAAAAGCCTCTTCCATGATATTCCAATTTGTACGATTGAATGCCTCTCTTTTCCACTGATTTACAATAAAAGTTTTAATTTCCTTATCCTTTCCTTGGTCTTTTTATATTCCTTGATTCCCAGCTAATAATTTTTATTGTCCATCAGCTATCTTCTCTTCTTGCAATATGTCCCGCCCATTTCCATTTCAGACTCTATACTCTTTTTAGTACATTTGTAACTGCTGTCTTTTTTCGTATTCATCCTATTTCTTTCCTATCATGTCTTGTCATTCTTAGCATGCAACTTTCCATACTCCTCTGTGTCTTTTAGAATCTCTGAATAATTTTGGCGTTAAGCACCTATCTTTCTTGGTCTTTTTATAACTATGCATATGCATATATATATATATATATATATATATATATATATATAAATATATATATATATATATATATATATATATATATACATATGCATATATATATATATATATATATATATATATATATATGTATATATATATATATATATATGTATATATATATATATGTATATATATATATATGTATATATATATGTATATATATATATGTATACATATATATATATATATATATATATGTGTATATATATATATATATATATATATGTATATATACAGTGGCCAAGAAAAGTATTCAAACAGTTGGCAATTTTAAACCAGATGCTAATTTTCTCTTTTAAATAAAAGCGTTGTTTTAGAATTTTTACTATTTTGTTTTACTTAAACCTATTAATTACAATTATAATTACAAATTATAGTTTCAAATATAGTTGAAAAATTAATTTTCATTAATACACTTTTCGAAGAAACTTAAAAATATACACCTCAAAAGTATTCAAACAAATTGTAAATAACCATCAAAATGTAATCCAAAAAAACCATCATAATATTAATCTCTGTCAACCCATTGCTGGATAAAAGCCTCTTCCATTTTTTCCATTTTGTACGATTGAATTCCTGTTTTTTCCACTGATTTCCAATAACATTTTTAATTTCCTTGTCTCACATGTTCATTGGTCTCTTTATTGGTCTTTTTATAACTGTACATATATATATATATATATATATATATATATATATATGTGCTGAAGGTATTGCGAAACATACATGTATATAATTTATACACATTTGATTAAAACATCGTAGATTATGTTTCAAAGCGACAAAATAAATAAATAAACTTGTCTCACGTTTTTTCGAATTAATCCAAGAAACGAGTTTGGTAACTTATTGCGCTAATTTACGGCAATATTTATATTACCTACATTTATTAAATTATGATTTCAAGATATATATATATATATATATATATATTTGAAACAATCGTTCGATTTGAAAATAAAACGTTCAGAATATACAACACTTTCTTACGATTTAACTGTAAGCTCCGTTTTGAATTTCACGTTTTACGCTTATAACATCTGCATGCTTTTCGCTGGCTGTGGGCGACGTTCATCTGTTAAGATGTTTTCTCCAATTTTTTTTTTGTTTTTGTTTTGTTTTATCTGATCTTGTCTTGGCCACTTCATGGCGTCTTCTCCTGGTCTGTGGTATGGTGTTTCCAATCAACACACAGATGTCACTACCGTATTGTTGGTGGACAACAGCGCACCGCGGTTGGCGCACGGCAGGTTCTTGAACGTTAAACCGACGATCGGACTGCTGACGTCGACCGCGCGCACATTTATCCAAGACGGAGTGACGACTGAGTACGCGACGCGCGTGCTCGGCACGACGCTCGACAACGGACGACTGTACGCGCAGCTGTTGACCAAGAGCTCGCGGGTCGTTTACAGCGACTCGCCGACATCGACAAAGACGTACGACAGACCGGACGAACAGAAATGGACCGTCGACAACGACGTCATACCGGAAAACATAAACTTTATCAAAAACACCGATTACATATCACCGAACAAAGTTGACGCGTATCTAGTTTATCCGACGACCAAAACCATATTCCATTCCCGCAAACCCGATTATATCCCGAGTGAACCGATGGAACTGATAACCGCATCCACGTGGGCAGCAGAAGACATAAACGAATCGTTCGAGGAGAGTGCCGAGGCTCTCCCTACGCCAAGTGCTCAGATATCACCGAGACCTGAAAAACAAAGCGAAGAAAAAATACAGAAAGAAAGTGAAGAACGCGATGAACAAAGTCAAGCGGCCAGCACGTCGAGCACGTCGAGCACATCTAGCACGTCGAGCACGTCGAGTAGCAAAGAGAACGACGCTCATATCAAAATATACAAAGCGACGCCGTTAAACATACGATTGGATAACCTTTATCAGTTGAAAGAGAGCAGTGAAAACGACGTGACGTCGAACCGAAGAAAAGCTAAAGAAATCCATTTAAATGTCTCGAGAGTGCGTCCAGACGAAACTTTACCAACTTTTACGGTCAAAAACAAATTCTCTCCGAGCGGTTTCGATCCAGGCTATTATGACCCTGACACGAGCACCGAACGAAATAAACAAACAACACTCGCCGAACGAAAAGCCAAACTGTTGTTCAGAGGCGGACAACTTGTCAAACAAGAATTGAAAGATTTCGAAACTGTAACATACTTCGGATTCGCAGATTTCACAACAATAGTCGGCGATACAGTCATAGTGTTCTCTCCGAGCACGAGTACTGGGAAACTCAATTTAGGTACCGGTCATATAACGTCGATCAAAGGAGAAGCGACGATTAAAGAAACGAGAATCGAAGGCACGCGTGACGGTATCGCGACAAAATTAAAAACATTCTATTCCCACGATCCTGGAATGGTGACCAGAACAGTGACCGGTCACAAATTTGATATGCAAACTAAGCTCCCGACGATGGTGATCGAAGCATCAAATCGACAGAGGGAATCCAAAAGTAAAGACGTTGAGAATCCTGAAATAATTAGGGAAGAAATCGAAGCCAAATCCTCAATACTAGCTCACGAACAGGATATGAAAAAATATGATCTCGATTCGTCCACATTGAACGTTGATACAGAGACGACAACGGAAGAGATTAACGAGGATGTCACACCGGACGACGGTTTCAGACCGAGCTCGTTTCCAGTAGCCGATATTTTGTTATCCGAAACACCGACCGAATCAACGATCGTACAATTCTCGGACGAGGTCATCCAGCCGTCTGAAACGCAAGCAATTCCTATGCTGTCTACACCGTCGCCAGAAGACATTGCTAAAATATTCGCGTCGCTCGCGCAGATAGCGCAAGAAGCGACGCAGCCGCTGAACCCTGCTTCGACGGTTTACGAAACTCCGGACGATTCTCTGTCGGTCGTGCCACTTAAGCCCGATTCGGAAGAAAATGTTTCCGGCGGCGCGACGACTATTTTCTTCGAAGACGATTTATTCTTGAAACCGGACAATTTAGATATACATCCGAGTGCTACAGCCAAGACTAAGACCAAAAGCACAAAGCTGGGTGACAGGAAAACGTTCGGAGCTGTAACGTCTGATATAGATTTAACTACTGAAAATTTTTTCACCACAAAGAAACTGCCTGGACGTACAACGAGCTCTGTATCAGACAATATCGAGACGACAACTAACCAACTGACCACTTCTGACGTTCAAAACGGTGATAAGAACGAAGAAGATTTGACAACGGTACAGTTGCCAACGACGACTGAAGAAAACGACCTGTCTAATGAAGTTGACATTCAAACACCGAAACAGGACGTCGATAATAAAATCGCTGCCGACGATTCTGAGCAAATCAACTGTTCTGAAGTCGATCCGACGACTATTTACAAAACGTTTACCTATTTGACAACGTTCTTTATACCTTTGGACGAAACTTCAACGTCCACTTCGATTAAATCTCATGAAGTGACCACGTCTGAAATCGGGTATGAAACTGACATACCTTGCAGCGGTACGTACCTAACAATTATACCGACGACGTCTGTCGAATCGACCACACATGCGACTATAACGGCAGAACAGACGACGTTAGATCAGCTGTATCTCACGACCGAAAAGGAAGAAGAGAAGAAAACTACTATAGACAATGAAGTTCTCGAAACGACTGAACAGGAAATAATAACAACCGAACATTTAACATCGTTCGATTCGGCTACAGACGATTTACCTGTTAACACGACGCCTATTGAAATTGTAACAGAGCGAAGACATGTAACCGAATCCGATAATATAGAAACGACGACGGATAACAACGACATAGAACTAATTTACAAGACTCTTTACACTACTTACACGTACTTGACGACATTCTTCCAAGAGTCGACCTCGAGTATTTCGAGCAGAAAAGAAGTGATAACAAACGTGATATCATCGACATTGGATCCGTCACTACTACAAGCTTCCGATCCGGCCGTTGCCGGTTTGTTCGCACGAGAAGACAGTCTCGTACACAACACTGAATATTATTCGAAACCGGCTAGTTTTGAAGATTTGCCGGAGATATCGCCGACGAGGTCAGCATTCGACACAGCTACTCTAGGACTAGACGGTTTCGTCGGTGAACTGGGACGGAACAAAAATCAAAACGGCGTCATTTTCGAAACTCCTTCCCTGGATAACGATAAATTACTCAGGACTGACATAAACGCCGTAAACGCTATCAAAACTTATTACACGACTTATACATATTTCACAACCATATTCGTTGATGGCGAAACGGAAATTTCGAGCAGGACTGAAGTCTACACAAATTATGTAACACCGCCGGTCATTCAAGTCACGAAATCGTCGACTCTTTCCGATACGGTGACCGTGAAGCCCACGGAAGTAGTTAAACCTACCGAATCGATAAAGAAGAAGAGCCAAGTCGATTTCCTGATGGAACAGCTGGAGGCGCCGGAAAGAAGTAAACCTGTAGAAAGATCAGAATCGCTGTTTAACACCGAGAGCAGGAAAAAAATATTGAGCATGAACATTGCTGCATCCAATTCTTATAATAGCACGATAACTAGATCTCCGCAGACGAAGAGGGCGAATACGATGAAAGCGCCACTCGACTTCGACGATATCTTCGGACCGACGACGCCGAAACATACTAAGATTTTCGATCGGCCATTAGATAACAATATAATTTCAACGCGCACTTCTAAACAGTTAGCCGACCCGACTTATTCTTATAGTACAATGTCGAGACGAATTCCAGGCACACCTTTGAAAGAGAACTATTTAGGTGAAACGATATCGACGATGGTGACAGACGTGCGAAGCAGCAGTTCTGAGGGTGAGAGACGCATTATTGAAAATGTGGATAAACGAAATGCGCTCCTCGAAGATCAAGTCAGCTCGGAATCGAACAACGAATCGGAAATCATGCCGCATCCCACATTACTGCTGCAGACTAGCTATACGACGTTTACCTATTTCACGACGATGTACCTTGGTACGACGTCCAGCAACGTGGTTTCGCGACTGGAAACCGTCACAAACGTCGTCACTGAAACATTGACTCCTTCGCAATCGGTCACGGCCGAGGACTCAACTCTGCCGATCACATACTTCACGACGTTCACATATTGGACAACGCTGTACAAAGATGGTACGACGACCACGACGAGTCGCGAAGAAACCATTTCGAATGTAATCACACCGACGGCCACTCTTTCTGATTTCGAGATCACGGCCACAGTCACGTCGACTCCTATTGTGGAACAATCGAGCTCCGTTGAACTAGATCCAACGTCTAGCGATGATCTGACAACATATTACACGACATACACTTATTACACGACCTCTTATATCGGTGACAATACAGTCTTGAATAGCCGTTTAGAAACGGTGACGAATATTGTGAATACAACTGCAGAAGTCGAGCACACGGCGAGAGCTTTGAAAGAAACAGCCGATCCGGACAATTTCTTGGTCGGCAATGATAAACCTACTAAAATCATCGATGATTTCCTCTTCGATTTAGATCCTAAGCCAAGAAAAACTTCCTCACAGAAACCTTATTACCCGCCGACTACATCTAAAGAATTCCCCAGTCTAACATCTACACACAGAATAGCTTCGGCAGATGTTTTTGGAGCATACGATATCGTCACGTCCCATAAGGCTCCGGAAAGCACGTTCAGGTCGTCGATAACGCCATCGGTAATATCTTCGGCACCGTCGGTGATATCTTCGGCGCCGTCGGTGATATCTTCGGCACCGTCGGTGATATCTTCGGCACCGTCAACGACAATCGAAAGTGTACCTTACACACCCTCGCAATCATCTCAGAGTGAAACACTGCTCCAGCCTACGGGGGTTGTTAGTATAAACACGGGAAAGATTATCGATGCAGAAGGTGTAAGCACGTTATACTACACTACACAGGCGATAGGCACATACGTCGATAAATTATATGCTCAAGTAATTCAGAGTACGAGTTCACTTGTCGTCGACGAGGTGAAGAAAGCCGCACTTCCCACCGACATTGACATAGAAGCAATTGCGCACAAAACCGGTTTGGTACGTCTAATCGAAGGAGCCATCGTTCAGAACCGAACTACTACATTATATCAATCTAAAGTTTTGGGTACAGTCATAGAAGGCAGATACGCTCAGATCATCGAGAGCACGTCTAGTTTTATTGTAGAGAAAACAACTGCGCCAAGTTTTCCGAACGAAATTTCCCCGAGTTCCACTCAATCACCTTCTGTTTACATAACGCCTACAGTAAGTTCGATTTCACCATCTCCGGTTGTTGTTGAGAGCTCTTTGAGTGAAACTCAATACGAGAACGAAGAAGAAAACACCACTGAGTATATTGAAGAGGGAGAAGACGACGAAGACAAAGACGACGATGAAAATGGAGCTAGTCGTATTAAGTCGCGATTAACGTTCTCGACTCGAACACGGACCTTTACACCTGTAATAAGACCGTTCGCCTCTAGAAATAGGCCGACATTTAATCCTAAGCGCAAAAACGGAGGTCCTAGCAGCGCTACGACAATTACAAGATCAGATTTTACGCCTACAATAACGGCGACGCCGGCAATAAAAACAGAGAATACGCGAGGTCGATTCAGTGGTAACAGGAGACCGTCCTCGTTCTTAACAAGTAGCGGAGTTGCGTCCGTCAGCGCTACTAGCGGTAGACGATTTTCACGCCCGAGAGGCGGTTCTTCGGTAACGGGAAGCGTTTCCCCATCTGCAGCCTATCAGAGCACTCGAGGCCGTTCCTCTGGAAGAATACAGCCGACGTCTGCGGCTGGATTTGGATCGAGTTCGCGTAGAGCCAGTGGTTTTAGATCGTCTGCTGCTCCGTCGGGAGGTTCTTCGGTATTCTCGTCGAGAGCCAGTAACAGTCAATATTTAAGTAGTTCGAGATTCCGCGTTCGTCCGACAGGATCTTCTTCAATAATATTATCGCCGAATTCGAGATTACCGACCACACCTTCCGATCCTAATGGTCAAGAAAATGATTTGACTACTATTGTCACCGATGAACCGACATCTCTCACCGACGAAGATTTTGATACGACATATCCGGTTTCCACGACGACAGAAGGTGGACTCCGTCGTAGTCAAAATCCGCTGTTGCGTTTTAGACGACCGTTAGTTCGCCCGACGTCGCAAACACCGGGAGCTGCAAGGCCGGCGCCGAACGACAGGAGAAGTCGAACCACGACTACATCGACGACTGCAAAACCAAAAACATTTAATAGACCGGTACAAGGAAGGTCCCGGCCGGCTAACGGGCTGTTCCCACCGAGAACACTGTTTAAGGCGAGAACACCGACCACAGAGGAACCAAAAGACGAGGATAAATTAGAAGACGAAATCGATGACGAAGAAGGAGAAGAAGAAGAATTTGAAGACGAAGAAGACGAAACCGAATATGAAGGCTCAAACTCTGAAACGCGAACTGAGAGAGCTCCCGCGCCGGATTTTCGACGAAGCGGAAGCTATAGCCCTGTACAGATTAAACCGTTCGGTAGACTACGAAGAAGAAGTAAACGTCAAACAGATTATGGAAGCAGAAGTAATTTTTCGAGATTCAGAAGGCCCAACAGTAGCCAAAATAAATCGCCTGCTTCATATAAATCACAAGAAGATGTCGACTTTTTATCAGAAGTACCCGAACCACCAAAATCTAGTCCACAGTCACGTAAATATCACGGAAGGCAGCGTGCCCCTACTCCAGCGCCTAAAGTAACACAGAAAGCAGTACCTAAAGCAGCACCGACTCCGGCACCTAAGGCCGCTCCCACACCAAAACAGAAAATCTCACCGACTCGGTCCGCTACCAGTCAGAGATCACAGTTCACTCTTAGAGAAAAGGATACAACATCGAACACCAGATCGAATTTCAGAAGACCTAGTAACTCGAATAAAACTCCACAAAGACGAACGAGCAAACCCACACCGCATGCAACTCCTTCGAGACCGAAACCACCGAGACTTCGTAGCCAGATAACTGAAGCGCCGTCTAGACGTCCTACTAATTCGAGATCTAGAACAACCAGTAGACGACCGACACAACAGAGAACTAGGAGCCGCATCGAACAACCGGAACAATTTTCATATGTTCCGCCACCTTTCGATGGAACCATTACGGTTACTCACCACATACCTACAGAAGTCACTATTCCGGTAGTAAATGGAAAAATCACAGAATACAAGAACATCGTTACCGCTAAAGCGAGCACTGAAATATTAGGCCCTCATCAGTACTCCACGACTGTCGGTCGAGACGGAAGTCCTGTGCTCATTCTAACCAGTGAAGCAACTGGTATAGGGGCAAATGGCGCAACTGAACTGACTCAATTCATATTACATGAAATGGCAACTACGAGTGTAGTTTTCACTCCTACACACATACGAGGAAGAAAAACTTCTTACTCTCATATCGTACCGAGTACTGTATATGAAGTCGAACAACTAATATCGACAATCTCACCTCCGCTAGCAGCGCAAGCACCGCTGGCCAATATTTTGTTATCTCAATTATTACTTGGAAATTTAGGTATACAAAATCAAAACCCTCTCTTGGCACTCAATCAAAATCCAGCAATGAGTGCGACACCTACGACCGAATTCAAAACGCGAACGACATCGTATGTTACGACGGTAACTAAAGAGACGTCGACGGTGATTCCGCTGACGTTCCGCGGTAAGGAAATCTTGACTACGATCATCGATAGCAACACTGAAATCATAACCGCTACAGAATTCATAACGGATACGATCGTTGTGACACCGACTCCCACTTTGACAAACGCAAATCTCAATAGCTTGCTTTTACCACTTTTACTGCAGCAGCAGCAGCAACCTAATTTGGCTTTAAATCTCGGTCAGCAAAATCCTCTCAATGTTATTCAACCACAAGAACCTGTTGCTCAAGCACTATTTCAAGATTCGCTAGAAGAGAAAAAGAGCTTAGCGAATATAGATGCCGACGACTACAGAGGCATCAGAGAATTGGACGGTTTTCTAGACCAGAATGTCGAAAGTGAACGCACGTCTCACTCTCCTAGAAGAAAAACCGGCCGAAAGAAGCCGAAAGCTCATAAACCGGCCGAGCCGCCGAAAGAGACCAGTGTAGTCACGCTATACGTTTCAGGCCGACGACCTGGCGAATTCAGTACCGTTTTGTCGACAGTCATAGTGGGCGAAGACAGCATACTGAGAAAGAGATCGGCAGAATATGTTCACGTGGAACCGTCGCTGCTTCCGGATGAAACTTTACTCTATCGAAAATACAACGATTTGGATTACTACTTAATGCCTGGCATAAATGAAATACCACTCGAGAGCAGTGAGAAATCTAACTTAGAGACTGACAGTTTAGAGAGTATAGTCGGTGACGTGAGCCAACATGTAAAGATTGAGACGCCGAGCATCGTCCTAACACCAAATAAAATGCTTCGGTCGGCGTCGACCGAATCTAAAGATTCCGAAGATCCTTCGATCGTGCTGCTCGAAGGATTCGACGACGTAAATAAAAGTAATTATTTTTTAGCGTGATAGGCCTTGTAGAGATCGCCCCGCTCATACCAAAGGTCGAAACGAACACAAATTCCATTAGGGGCAAAAACAATAATACCGCAATTAAATGTAACGTTTCGAAATCCATTGTTGGCTTATCTTTAACCGAAACAAATAACGCGAAAAACTTTACTGTATACTTAGATAATAAATTAGATTTACTCTACAAACAAATTAATAGTAAAATTCGTAATAAACGACAAGTCGTCCGCACGGAACGAACCCCGATTCAGAGGAAACGAAAAGTGAAGAAGTTGGTTGCGCGTCGAAAACTGAACGGTTTCGTCGAAAGTGAACCGACAGAAAGGGTCGATGTAATTAACTCGCGTCTGGAAACACTTCCATCGAATAAAATAAAAGTCGTCGTGACGAAACGACGCAAAGTATCGACCGCTGTACCGTCCGACTTCGAGTCCAGTATTGGCCTAGAACGATCTGAAAATGTTAATCGAAGACGTGTAGTTGTAGTGACTAGAAAACGATTATTAAAGAAAGAAAACACCGAATTGAGCGATGGTCACCTCGAGACGAAATTTGTAAAATCGACACAATTCTCCACGTTCTCAGGTGATGTGTCGCGTACCGTATTGACGTTATCATCTTTTACTTCTGAAGTAAAATTAGAACCGAGTAAGATACTTCCATCGGAAATAACTCGAGAAGCAGCACCGAGTGTTCGTTCAGACACGGAAACGAATGTTCCGAAAGAAGAAAAAGCAAACGTCGATGCGTTTGATTTCGAAATAGATTTACCTCCAGAAATATACAAACCTATTTCGAAACCACAACTAGAATCAAGTGAACCGACAACGAAATATTTAACATTAATCGAGAACCAATATATGAATCGCATACAAGAAAACAGAAGCTACACGCAGCGCTTAAAAGAAGTAAATCATTTTCCTGTAGAAATCACAAGTGATCCGATTGCGAGATCAATGAATATATCAAAAACACCTATTCATCCATCTTCTAAATACTCACCTTCTCGAGCGACAGTCTTATATTTGACTATTTTATATGATAATTCGAAGAAGAAAAAGAATTCTGAAATTTCGTCAACGGTTACGAAACCGCAATCGATTTCGGAAACATATACGACGTCGAATACTACGCTATTTTCTACTTCGATTAAACCGCATCGATATGAATATTCTTCGAACAACCGTAGACTCGTACCCGATTCTCCTGTTTCTAAACAAATAATAACTCCTGAAATTAATCCAATAGAAACCTCAACTGATTTCGATATAAAGACTAGAAATCTAGAGACTAACGATGATAAAGTAATTAACACTCCGACGGCGTCTTTAAAACCTTCGACTAAAATCACACTTTTGACGAATACGATTACGAAAACATTGACGAACTTAACGACGATGACTACCATTGCTGTTAAAGCTCCGTCCGAGGCTTCCTCATACCTTACAACCACCATCACTTCTGTCAACACAAAAAACACGGATGTACAGCAAAACACTCACAGTACACGAGGTGAGTCGGTATTCACAAATGTGCAGCAATAATTTTGAATGTACTTTTATGTTTTCTCACTATAAATATTTATTTGTATATTTATTATTCTCGTTAGTTGTCGAACAATTTTTCGATATTATTTTATTATTAATACACACTTTCAGTAATATCGTTAACAATAACTGAACTTAAATATTAAGTAAGGAATTACTTATATATTAAGTAAGGAATTTAATCACAAATATTTGAACGAAAAGGAACACATAAAAGTACAAAAACAACAAATAAATACCTAGACAATCAAAAATCGGTGAATGTAATATATACTTAACATTAACTTTCTGAAGAATCTCGTGATTGAAAAAAATACTTAAAATTTTAAATGTAAATATTCTACTTCCAATATTTTTATTTTATTTTATTTTGTTTTGTTTTGTTTTTGTTTTGTTTTATTTTATTGTTATTGTTTCATTTTGTATAAAGTTTATGTATTTTATTTTTATTTGGTTTAACTGATACTATTAAACTTCAAACAATTTTATCTTTTTCCTTAAATCTTTATGTATAAATATGTTCGTACTGTACAGATTTATAATTTGTTTAATTTAATCTTTGATATTTCTGAAACCTATATATCTGATTAGTAAATATACATTTATTAGTGTTACTTATTTATAAATATTTTCTATATACAGTGGCCTCCAACGAAAGTATTCAAACAGCTGGCGGTTTTGAACAGAGCGTTAATTTTCTCTTTAAATTAAAGGCGTTATTTTATAATTTTCACTATTTTGTTTCACTTAAACCTATTATGTTTCAATTATAATTACAAATTTAATTTTCATTGATACACTTTTCCAGGAAACCAAAAAATATGCAACTCGAAAGTATTCAAACAAATGGTAAATAACCATCAAAATGTAATGTAATTTTTAAATTTATATTTTGTAGAGTTTCCATTAACATTCATTACAGCTAGAAGTCGTTTTGGCATAGATTTAACTACATTTTGTGTTTGTTCGGGTGTTATTTTACTCCATTCTTCTAAAAGTATCCTTTTAGCTGTTCTTAATTGGAAAATTAATTATAAAATATCACGAAAAAAATAGAACACTAAGTAAAATTCAGGAAATTGTGGGAAGAAGTCGTCATACTGTTTATAGCATAATGAATCTTTTAAGACGGAAAAAAATTAGAAAATAAAATTCATAACGATCGATCAAGAAAAACAGGGCCCAAACAAGAAAGAAAAATTTCACGTGAAGTGTACCAAAATCCTGGAATTAGTGCTTTAAAGCTAGCTGCAGTTATCAATAGCACTAGTAAAGGTCCGAGTAACTTAGTAATAATTGATGTGATAATGAACTCGATGATGTATTTAAACATATTAACAAATAATTTGAAAGAAAGTGCAATAAATATGGAAACAGATCGGAGTTTTTATTTCCAACAAGATAACGATCCGTAGCACACCGCTTACGATGTGCGCCTGTAGATCATGTATAAATGCCTACATGTCCTGCAAACTCCTCCTCAATTGGTAGATATGAACCCATTTTTGGGCCCTTATGGAAGAGCGTATCATAAAACATGACATTTTCAATAAAGAACATCTAAAAAAGATACTTTTGGAAGAATGGAGCAAAATAACGCTCGAATAAACACAAAATGTAGTTAAATCTATGCCAAAACGACTTCTAGCTGTAATTAATGTTAACAGAAGTCCTACAAAATATTAATTTAAAAATTACGATACATTTTGATGATTATTTACCATTTATTTGAATACTTTTGCATTGCATATTTTTTAGTTCCTGGAAAAGTGTATTAATGAAAATGAAATTTATAAATATAAGTAAAACAAAATTGTGAAAATTATAAAACAACACCTTTAATTTAAAGAGAAAATTAGCATTTTGTTTAAAATTAACAACTGTTTGAATACTTTTGTTGCTGGCCACTGTACAAACATATGTATGTGTATATATACATATACATATATATATATATATATATATATATATATATATATATATATATATATATATATATATATATATATATACTTATGTATTATAATTTTAAAGTAAATAAAATTGTCAAATATAAACAAGTCATGTTTTTAATTCCATTATTTAGTTTTATATTTAATACAATAATACAATTTACTTGTATTTGTATTGTATGATAAATAAAATATTTTTTAAAAATAGTCATTAGAAATTATTTTAATTACCAATTATTGTTCATTCGTAATTTCTAAACATTTTTTCAATAAGACATTTTATTTAAATTTGATTTTAAATTGGTTTCTCTCATTTAATTTTGTAGTTAATAATACATTTGTGTTCTTAAACGAATGATTTTCAGCATTAATGGACATCATTTGACTTGACTGAAGGTAATATTCATTGCTTATAATTATTAAAAAGTCATATATAATATTTTCAATGAAGAATTGAAAATAAAAATTGTTTTAATGATGATAAATTTTGTAATTGAATTTTTAATTGTTATAAGAATTTTTTTTCCACAATATTGTACAATTTATATATATATAAATATTATGAATATAGCCGATGAAGATGAGGCTAGAGCATATCGACTAGCTACAAGAATGTTATCGAATGGGGTCGGAGTTATCGTTGCAGATACTACAGAACCATCTGTCACTCTGGCACCCAGTACTCTTTCCGATCAGATGTTTATGCTGCTGCCATCAGATGCTACTTTCGTAAGTAAAAAATATTTAAATTCGGTGTTATTCGAGTTGCTAAATAAAATATATCTATAGTTATTTTATACAAATAGAAATGTGATCTAAAATTTAATATTTACCGCAGTACAGTTCTGTCACTGTGACTAAAGTCACTTCACAGATAAAATTTTGAAAAATTATTCAAATTCACAGATGAATTTTTCTTTCACTCCATAAATCAGAAAATTTTCTAATTAAAAATGTACAATACAAATAATAAGTAAGGGTCATTTTTGATTGTTACTCTGTACATTTTGTTAGCAATGCCATAATCAGATTGCTAATGTACAGAAATACCTGATGATACATCATGATGAATAATAACAGATTTTATGTATATCAGCTCCACTGAAATGTGCATAAAAAGTAATCAAAACCGATCTATAATCATTGATTGCAGATTTTTGATTAAAACAATTTTAGTGGCTTGTGGTCTGTGAGAAAAATTCATTACTGAAACGTAATGTTTGTGAACAAAAAAATTTTCTTTTACTAGAAATGTTTCGTTAAACTGAATAAAATATATTTTTACAGAAACAAAATAAATTCAAATGATAATGAATACAAATATCAAATAGAAATTGTACACTAATTTTAATAAGATATTAATATTACATTTAGGTTGATCAAATGTCTTCATCTCTGTATCCAAATCAGTTTGTAACCAAAACTTGTATGACAACATTTACTTACTTGACTACTTATTTACAAGATGGTACAACTACTGTAAGTAGTCGTGAACAAGTTATTTCTAATATAGCAACAGAGGAACGTAACACTCAAACAAAGATTCTATCAACTCCTACTGCTGGAATAACTCTCACACAGGTAACTACCTTAGAGAGATGTCTTATCAAATTGTAATATATTTGTTTATTTTTTTAATCACAATTTTATAGGATATATATACATATATATATATATATAAACTAAAAATTTTTCTATTTAATTTCTTAGAATCCAAATCTTGCAACTGGAGTATTTCATACCACGTACACATACCTAAATACAATTCATGACGGTGATCAACCGTTGGTTTTAACATCTCGTCATACTGTAGCCAATACAGTAACTGCACCTGATGATTACCTATCATTATTGCAACCTTCGGAAACAGCAACACCTGTTCAAGATACAAACACCTATACTAGTACTGTATCGTTAACTAAAACATTAATGGAAGGCATCGAAACTAAAGTTATAAGTACGAGAGATATAGTTACACAGGTTGTAATAACTGAATCGATACCTCCGAAAGCTACTTCTGTCATGACATCGTACATCGCTCTAGACATAGAGGATATTTCACCTTCGGCAACCAAAAATTATACGACCACCGATGTGGTTAAAACGTATTTCGTCACTTATACGTATTATAATACAATCGTCGAAGGAGGCGGAACGACTGTGAAAATGAACGTATCTACGTCGAGCGATGTGGTTACTGAAAAATTATATCTGTATCCAAAACGTACGCAGACTTTACTGCCGACACATAACGTGATCGTTACTGATCCGATCAAGTCTCAAATATCTACGAATTCAAAAACAAACGATCATCTGAAAATATATGCGACAAAAACATATTTGACGACGTTTACATCTCTAACGACCTTACTACAAGACGTCAAAGACGGTTCGACTTCGACCGTCATCAACTCTAGAACCAGAGTCGTCGAAAACATAGTGACAGAATCGCTCGATAATAACATGTTCGATAAGAAGTATTTGAACTCGTTAAAGAAATCTTTAGAAAAAGGAAAAAATAGTATTACTACAGTTGTGAAACTACCAACAGGTATAGAAATAGAAATCACTGCTGTTGCAGATAAACAGTTAGGCTCAATTAAAACTTCTAACAATGTTGTAAAAACAAATCAGATAACTTCTACAAAGACGTTATCTTCTAGTCCTGGTATCATCACAGGATCGACTATAATCTTTTTCGACGAAGAAGATCAAATGGACACTAGCTCTCAAAAGATCACTAAGACGCCCCCGCTGATCTTTAAACCGACGAAATCAAACGATCATCATTCTACAAAAATTAAGAACAATATTAAAAATACACATACGGTTGCTTCGAAAATAAAAAATACAAATTCAATTACAATTTCGCAAATAGCCGCTTTGACCACCGAACCGCAAAGTTTCGTCACATCTATTCTAACTTCAAAAACAGTCACCGCGAACGGTGCTACCTTATTACCAGGCGAACCGGTAATCGTGATGCAACGCAAAAACGGTACAAAATCTGTTATACCTGTATCCGATCCTTCTAGTAAGAAACCTAGTAACAAGAATAAACCTTTAAAAACAGCTGCGTCAGACGGCGGTGTTTCGAATCTCTTGAGTCTAGGCTCACTGAGCATAAACAGCTTGAACGCACTGAGTCCCGTTTTTAATGCCATCGGTGGTTTATTGCAAAACACGGCTGCAAGTAAAAAGAACGAATCTTTCAATTCTCCATATCCTCAGAATTCTCCATTAGTAGATAAAAAAGATGCTAGAACTCCTCCGAGTGTAGAAATACAGAATCGATCTCCTATTTATATTCCGGTCGGAAGTATAGGAGACGATGACATCGAAATATCGGAGAGCCAGAATATCGCTCACATCAGCGTGAATAATTACGGCTTTCCGATTAAACCGTGGCCTGCGAAAGCCGAAACCGTACCGAAAGGACAAATAGTTATCGGTAAACCGACGCACGAGAGTCCGTTATTGAACGGAGGAATTCCGATTTCTCCGGGTCAAGTGATAACGGCGAATTCCGACGTGATAGTTGGAAAACCTGCTGTCATTGGACCGAGAATACCTTTTATAAAGAACAAAGCCGAATCCGAAGTACTGATCGGAATGCAGCCTCCACCGTTGCCCCAAAAACATATTCAAAACGATGTTGAAAAATCTCGAGTCGTATACCATAAACCGAGCCGAGATGATTATTTCGGGCCACCGCCTCCGAACACACATTCGTCTAGGAATCCATTAGTGAGAGGAGAGATTAACGACGGACCTCCGTTCTTAGATCAAATACCACCGTTACGACAAGACAATTCCGAACATTCTCACAGGCTAGAGGCCACGCCGACACGTAATATCGAACATATATTGATTCCTCCGTTGAGAAAAGACGAAAGAATGCCAGCCTTATCGCAATTAATTCGAGAACAGAATAAAATGAAAAATTCTTTCAATCGAGATAACATAATTCATTTGTCTCCGCCACGTTTAAGTGAAACTGAAAGGCCGATATTACTTCCCCCTGTTAGCTATCAAGCCGTTCACCAAGAAGGCATTTCTATTCCACTGTACCATGAATCAGGTCATAACGTAAATGCACAAATAGTCAATTATAATCCAACTAAACCATCTCCACCTCCGGCTATAAAGAACACACAAATTAATGAAATTAAGCCATTGACTCTAGGTGATTCGATAATATTACCTGAAGTTGTCGAGAGATCCACAGGACAACCGTTATTAGTTAATCTTCAACCGTCACAGGTAGCGAATGTAATTATACCGCACGGAAGCACAACGGCACTCATTTTTGGTGGTTCGTCAGAACCTCACAAAAACGGTCAATATTTTGATGATCCTTCACCGTATCCAGAACCAGAGAACGGACCTGGATTTGTCGGTATAGAGAGCTTCGTTAATTCAGTACCACAGTATGCATCTAGTTTCACTGGACACGGTACGATACCAAAACCATCTCAAGGATTTATAAATGTAGATTCGAAAATAGCAGCACAAGGGGTCGATATTAATGCTCCACCAATTTCATTTGGAATCAATAAAGATTTACCTAAGCCTTCCAGTGGAGTTATAAGCGTAGATTTACATAAAAATAATCACGATATTAGTGTAAACGTGCCACCAATATCTGTTGGTCCGACACATCATGAGGAAAGTTTTATTCGAAATCATGAATTGAATATAAAATCGAATGTTGTTCATGAAAGTAATTCTCAAGGAATAGACATAAATAATACTCCGATTCAAGTAGGAGTTGTTACGTACGATAATATACATGTAAATGCGAATGAAAATGGGAACAAGCAAAATGGTAGACCTAAACCAGGTATATTCACCGATAACAGTAAGATAAGTATTCCATTGTCGGATAACGGTCATCATAAACCGGGAATAAGTATCAGCGGTAGTCACGTTTCATTCGGTGGATCGGAACACGATCGACCGCCTTACGGAATTAAGGTAAACGTCGATAATATCGGATTAGAAAATATAAATGTAAACGTATCACCGCAACCTCTCGGGGGATTCCACGAACATGTCGCTCCGAACGGAATAGTCTTGGACGCTCCGTTGAATGGCAACGTTTCATATATACCACGCCCGACTCTTACCAATAAGAAGCCTATTCCATTGAATGCGACATTAAATAATGTATCGTTAAAAGATCAGACAGCGTATAACCAGTATTATGGACCTGTGGTACATCAGAGACCAAACATTTTTATAGACAATATCAAACAGTATACTGAAAAAGATATCCCTCATATTCCACCGCAAGGTGTGAGTTTTGTGCAACCGTTGAAACCCAATATCAGACCGCAAAGTTCTCATCCTATCCAAAGACCGACAAGTTATTATCCAAGACCGTCCCCAGACTCAGTTTTACCTCCAAAGCTTCCTGTAAGCCATATACATGATCTTTCAGAGTTTATGATTCCTCCTCCTGTTCCAAGACCGAATAATAACAAAGCACCGTCTTACATAAAACCGTTGTCGATACCGTTGCATGAAGAATATGAAAATTTATCTAACAACAAGCCGAATCATTACAATCAAGATTTTATCGACGATCACAAAATAGATGATGGTGAAAATGAAGAAGGTGAAGTACTTCAAGAATCACAAAAAAGACCACTTCTGCCAGGAGAAATTCCAGTGGAAATATTAAAAATAAATTCTTTTAAGACGACACCGTCATTAGTGGTTACTAATAAGCAACCGACACAACGTACTCCACCGCAACTATCAAATAAAAAAGAAAACAATATACACAACGTGATGGCAAATAAGCCAGTCAATAAAGGTCAGGGACAAGTTTTTAAAATTCCTATACAAACTGAACAGGAGGTATATTATAATACCCTGAAACCAGTGTATCCGAGCAGAAGACCGATATTCGTCAGTAACAAACCGAATCCGTTTACATCACGACCGAATTCGGAATCGAATATAAACTATTCGGAACATTTCGATTATAGACCTCATCCGACGTCACTTCCGGTAGATAGTTTAGACGTGACAACACAAAAACCGTTTACAAACGCCTATGCTAATGTGCAAAATACTGGATCTCAGACAGAGAAACCATTTAATACCATGTACACTAAGCCGGATGTTTCATCACCAGTAACCAAACCTTCTGATTCGGTTAACTTTTTGAATAGTTATTCTACGAAACCGGCACCTTTCGTAAACGTGGAAAAAAGTACACGGTCACCGGTGATCAACAAAAACATAACTATAAAAAGAGATCAATCGAATCAAATAAAAATAAATCCCTCGATTTTACAACCTTTCAATCCACTCGTCGACATATTGAAATATGATCAAATAAATCTTAATACCGGTGAAGTAACTTCCAATTCCACCGTTTCGACTTCTGTGAAAAAACCCCTGCAGTCTAATACTTTTGAAAATGAAACCGATATGAAAGAGAAATCGGAATTATTTATAACCAGAGAATCTACAAACCCTCATAATTTAGGAGCCGTAAGATCAAACAAAACCGATGTCAAACCAATCGAATTAACCATGGAAAAACTGCAACCACCGACCAAAGAAGACGTCTACGACAAAATGAAGACCCCTGAAATTGCGGGAATGAAACCTCCGGCTCAAGTGATGAATAATTTAAACGAAGGTGTACTGACACCGCCGAAGATGGATGTATATAATCCGATACAATTTGAATTTAACATAAGCCAAATAAATAAACTCGATGATATAACTGAAATGAAGCCTCCGCCAGCTATAGAGTACCATTCTCATAGTCATCAAAAAGAAGAAGTCATGGGATTGAGTCCTCCTCCGCCGATGACGATATTATCTAAACCGACACATAGACCGGTTTTAAATTCTGACGTTTCGACTTATCGACCTCTTTTCGATTTCGATAACTACAAAAAACAACATACCACAACTAACCATTATTCTGTACCGCAGTATACGTTCACCGTACCGAAACTATCTGAACCACCTACGACGCAACCGAGCGTTATTACGAAACGGCCTTATACAAAAAGGCCGAGCTCGACAGTCCGGTACGCTACGAAGAAGCCGACGCCGACTCCGTTCGTATTTTCTATTACTACGAGACGTCCCCCGTTTACATGGTTCAAGCCTGAAATTTCACAAGCTAAAGATCAAACGAGTACCGATTCGATTAGACAGGTTGTCACGAGCGATCAAAAGGAATTTTCTCAAATACGACCGAGTAAAACAGAAACGACACCTACTATGGAAGTGATAATCGGTAAACCTGACGTGATTCGAACCGACTTCGATAAAAAATCGACAGTCGGTAATAAATTTGAAGTGACATCTGCGGCTACTTCGAGTTGGAACAAAAACGAAGAGATATACGGTTCTGAAACTGTTTTACCGATAGAAAAAATAATGCCTACGGCTTCCCTGGGAGATTTTGAATTCACCCATTCGAAAAAAGAAGTTCCGGTTATAGTTTCTCATGGTATAACGACTATATTTGAAAATCTGTTCACAAAACCAGCTACAATAGAACCTACAACTACTATTCAATCGAATACATTGTTGAATGCACCTACACATCATGCAGGAAATGAAATAAAAATTGTCGACGAAGAACTAATTCAGCCAGTTACGACAACAGTTACAAAAGTATCGCCTACAACAATCATCAAAGAAATCACACCTCCGGTTTCAAAAGATTCTTCGAAGGTAATTTTACCCACAAGATACATAACGCATACCCAAACGTTGACGGTCACTACGACAAAAACTACAGTCGTAAAAAGCCTCGGAGGACCTCCTTCTACTTTAACATTACTCGTCACTAAAACACATACTTCTACCATAGTAGATACAGTAACAGAAACTCATACGTTAGTACAGCCGACAAGTATTATTTCAACTATAACGACGACCGTTAATCATTACAATTCGAGTAAGAGTAATTATCCTTCTTTCCCGGTACAAGCGACTGCGATATTACAACCGGACGTTGATTTAAATTTGATGAATATCGAAGACGATAACGATTTTATTATAAGTGACACCGATACAGAGCCTCCCCATGTAATTGGAGACGACGGAGAAAGTGAACACAATTTGGACAATGAATCGATATTTGTTGTCATGACAGATAAAAAACCAGGTGTTATAAAAATTCATAAAGATATTAATCACGATCCTCAAGATTCATCAGAGGTAGAGATTAATAACGATGAATATGAAACAGTTAACAGAGATGAAGTGCTCGAAGGAAACGAAGTAGATCATGTTATGATCGGAGGTATTTTGATCGCATCTCCGCCGAGATTAGAATCATCCGATCATCCCGTATCGTCAGATGAATGTCGACCGGACTGTAAAGCGACCCGAAACGAACTGTGCCAACGAGTAGAAGGAGTAATGCGTTGCGTTTGTCGGCCTGGATTCGCAAGGATGTTCCCTGACCGACCTTGTAAACGTAAGTACTAAACAAATAACATAAGAAGTATTTTAGTTGTTCTTATTATTAACTGAACAGAATTAAAGAGTAAAAATCAATGAAATTGAGACGTAAATTCAATTTTTCAATATTAAAAACACTAAAAGAATAAAATATATAAGAAGTCATAGTTTGTAAAATGAAATTTAACTTCATTATTGTTATTTTTATCATGTTGTCTAAAGAGAAGTATCCTTTATCAATTAAAATATGGTAGAACTCCAGTTATATGGCATAACCTCTGTCATGGCTATGACGGATAACAAAATTACCGAACAAACAGACGTATGGGTCTTGAACTAATGAAGGTGCACACGTAGTTATTTGAGTTGTGTAATGAAGATGTAATTTAGAAGCAAAAAATAACTATTTAGTTTAATGGCCTCTGATTTTTAGCAACCTACACATATAGTGTGAAGATTGGCTTAGATCGACATGGAAAAGAAAAATTGCATTTTAATGAAGCCTTGTCTGATTTTACATCTCCCGATTTTGTAAAGTTGGCTGCTGCAACTCACGATGGACTCGATCGGATGGTAATGCAAAGTGATTTTCGTGATGTCTATCACGGGGTCCATGTGGACAGTTTTGAACCGACTTCTTCTGGTGAAGGTGTTATTAATAAATTTTACTTGCAAGTGAGTTTTACTTTGTTTTATACTGGTGCGCGCGTAGCTGTATGCCGCTTTATTTAAAATGTTAAATGCTCTACTATATAACATAATTTCATGTAAATTCTTTTTTAAAATATGAATTTTTAATTTTTCTGATGAAATAACATTTTATTCATAGCTCTCGGACAACACAGAAGAAGACCGCCTTATAGAAGTGTTCAAAAAATACTTAAGGCATAGTAATTATAGTCTAGGCGGTACAGAAGTTTTTGCAGCTCGTGAGTTCGTCGATGATTTAGAAGCATCTGATTTTGACGAATGTGTAAATTCGCAATTTCACGACTGTTCGGAACATGCACAGTGCTTTAATTTACGTGGCACTTACACGTGTAGTTGCAAAGAAGGTTTTGCCGATTTGAGTGAAAACCCGTTATATCCTGGTCGTTTATGTTCAGCAGAGCTGATTGGGTGCGAAAAGTGTCACTATCATGGTACATGTTATACTCGTGCTGATGACCATATACTTTGTGAATGCTTCCAGTGGTATGCTGGTGAAAGTTGTCATATTAATCTTAAAGGTAGTACTGTTTTTTTTTTGGATTTTATAAAACCACTGTTATTAAGCAAGAAATATTTATTAAGTTTATTAGCTTTGATGAGCAGAGGCGGATTTACACTAGGTGCCCCCCTTGTGCCAGCAATAAAATAGCCCCCTCCCCTCCTAAAAAAATGTCTAAATAAACTATGGGAAATCCGTGACTGTTGGTAATTTTCAGAACATTTCAACAAAAAAAAAATTAATGATCACTTAAAAATTTGTAAAACTTTCTATTCATTTAATTTATTTAAAAATGCAAACTGACATGCAGTAAATAAACCTTATACTATATATTATATTTTCGGATATGATCAGTACTCTTAATTCAAATTTATGAAGTACGTTAAAAACTATGAAGTTACAAAATTATGAACTTACATAAATTTCAAAAACAAAATTTGAACTATAAACATTTTTGGATTTAATTTTTCTTTTCACATCTGAGCTACCTATAAATTTCCAGCTTTTCAAAATTTGTTGCCCATAAAAATTTGTCGCCCTCTCAAAATTTGCCGCCCTTCTAAATTTACCGCCCTGAGCAGTGGCCCATGTTGCCTCTGTGTATATCCTACTCTGTTGATGGGACTAAAAGTTTATTAAGAAAATAACTATAAACATTTTTAGGTTGAATTTTTCATCTTACATTTGAGCTACCTGCAAATCGAAATTATGATTGCAAATTAAATTTCCAGCTTTTCAAAATTTGTAGTCCATCAAAATTTGTCGCCCTGAGCAGTAGTCCATTTTGCCTCTATCTTAGTTCTACACTGTCGATAGAATTAAAAATTTATGAAGAAAATAATTATAAAAATTTTTAGATTTAATTTTCATTTCACATTTGAGTTTCCTCTAAATCGAAATTTTGATTGAAAATAAAATTTCCAGCTTTTTAAAATTTGCCGCCCCTCAAAATTTGTCGCCCTGGGTAGTAGTACATGTTACCCCTGTCTAAATCCTATACTGTTGATGAGACTAAAAGTTGAGGAAGAAAATTCAAAGATTGCTATTTTCATTTAAATAGAATAATTCCTATTTGAATTTATTTTATAAATAGTTCATTATATTAATGTTTATAAATAATGTCTTTTTACAGTGCTATTGATTGCATTGGTAACACTGGGAGCAATCTTGTTCATATTATTGATAATTTGTGCTGTGTTAACGTGCATGAGACGACAACGTGGAACAAGAGGAGGAATTTCACATGGAGTTCGAAGTAACCGTTGTATAAGGAACGCACCTGTAAGCAGTTTCTTGCCTCAAAGAGCGTCACTCGATCGTCGTGCCATGATACAAGACACGAGCAGTGAAGGAAGTCAGAGTGAAATAAACGTTATGCCATATGTTGCAAAGGTAAAATGATTGTTTGTTGTGCATGAACAAATAATTATAATTAAATTTTGTTTCAGAAATCGAAAAAACAGAAATCTAAAAAACAAGCTGTAATTGCTGACTTGGAACAAGGTGGTGGTACGGGAACTCTCTCCTGTGGGGAACAGCGCGATCGATCTTTAACTGTAATGATTCCAAGAGCAAAATATCATCCAGCACCTCCTACTTCTCCTGTTTTAAATATGGCTGCTTTAGATAAAAGAAAAACTTCTGTCGGTAGCAGTGAGGCTAAACTGTTGAGTTACTTAGATGCTGGCCCTTCACCTACTAAGGTATATATATTTTTTATTTGATAATTAAACAAATATACACATTTATATCATATCCTCTTTCTAAATACGTGTTCCTTTATTAATTAGAAAATGTTTAAATCTCTTCAGGATATTTCAAGGAGGAAACATAGCCATACACCGAGTGATTCTATTTTGATCAAATGCGGACCACATAAAAATTCAACAGGTGCATTGATTTCTGCTGGCTTTGAAGTTTCTGCTACTGTCGGTGGTACAGAAGCAGATCGCAGTGAAAACGCTACATTAATTCATAAAGCCGATTTGATATCCAGTACAGGAATGAGATCACAATTTACTACTTTACGAAAAAGCGACAGGTAAAAATATTTTTTTAAATATGTTTCACGCACGTAGATCTACTTGTTATTGACTAAAGTAAAGATTGAGAATAACATATTTTTCTATTTTAGTCATGAGGATTTGGCTGACCCGATGTCAGATTGGTTAGATACAACCCCTCGAGTCAAGTAAGACACACATTTTTTTTAAAAAAAATACTTGTTGTTGCTTAAAAGAGGCAGAAGTACTAAAATAATTCAGTTTTAAATTCGTAAAAACGATTCAAAAAGTAAAAAAAAATGTAGTAGTTCACAGAATCCGCACGTTCGAAGTGTGACTTCTTTTGTTTGGTAGCATTATGACTTAAATTTACTAGGTTTATTTTTTTCATAATTGAAAGGTGCATAAAGGATGTATCGGTAAAATGTATAATTGAATTAGAAGAATTAATTTAATAAAAAATTAGAAAGCAATTTTATATAATCAAAGTATGTTTTATGTATTCGATTTAGATATTTTTGTTATTATTACTTTTTACGCCGTCATTTCGTTCATTATCAGTTACAGCGTTTACAGGAGAATTCTCTAAAAATGAAACAATAGCTTTTTGATAGCTGAAGTAAGTTAAAAATGACTTCGATTCTAATTTATCAAGGTATCTTTGGAAGGTGGCATCGATAGTAGTTCTATATCTTGTCGTCGGTTCGTTTGGGATATTAATCATTGTTAAATTGAAATTCTCCTGAAGGAAATCTACTAACGGTTTCGAATCTTCATCCGCAAAAATTACATTGAAATCGCAATAATACTAGCGCTAGTACCTTACATTGTACTAGCGGTTGCTCGCTGCGCTGCTTGCAACGTTCCTCTCTCGCTCCTCCTCTCGCGCAAACACCGTTTACAATTCCTCATTATGCCTCACTTTCGTTGCACGTTCGTCACGAACAAGGAGACTATAAGAAGGAGAACGAACTCCGTCGATTGCCTATTGTAATCAATTCACGAACATCGGGAATCGGATGGCGACGCTGGTGTCGGTGAAAGGACATGCGCAAAGGCCGATGCGCACAATTCTCAGTGCCACAATATCTGCTAAGAACAGCTGATTGTGAAAAGAGGCGATCAGTGCCAACTTATTTATTGTTACCGATTTGTTACATTTTGTTGATCGGTTGTTACCGATCGAAAAAAAACATTGCTTTTCCTTCTTTTCCTACACACCATTTAATGCAACAAGTCTTCGCCATTTTTTTTTGCGTACAGTAAATCATATACTACCAAAATGGACGTAAACGAGGCAATGAGAACTTTCAGGTTAGAATACTTCTGTCACGTGTTTTTCTATACACAGTGCCGTTCCGTGTATGTCCCCTGGCTGAAACTCGTACGCCACTTTTCGATGCCACCAAACACCGAAGTTCGTTCTCCTTATAGCCTCTTTGGCCACGAACGAAGTTAATGTCTGGCTTTCATGTTTTCCCCTCCTCGTGATGCGTCACTTCCGTTGCACGTTCGTCACGAACGAAATTGCAGCTCGGATTTCGTGACGCACAACGATTTAAAACGGTGTTTCTCAACCTTTTTAGCCTGTGGATCCCTTTTGAATTAAATATTATTCTGTGCCGCTCCCCTTCTCATAATAGTTGCTCGGGGGAAAAAGAAATGAAAAAATATACATTTAATATTGCACGGTTTATTCAAAATTATAAATTGGATTTTTAATAAAATAATTATAACGTTTTTCTTATGAACATACGAACGTGTATATATATATATATATATATATATATATATATATATATATACGTACACATATATATATATATATACATACACATATATATATATATACATATATATATACATATATATATATATATATATATATATATATATATATATATATAAATAAACATATATACATATATATATATATATATATATATATATATATCTATACATATATATATATATATATATATATATATATATATATATACATATATATATATATATATATACTTTGTAAAAACAAAATAAGTAATTAATTGACGTTTACTTTATTTGGTGCGCTCCATGTGTGATGCAAACTTTCCACACTCGCGCAAGACTCGACATGTTTTTTGTAATGTACTTAAGATTGGGAACATGAACACCAAGTAATAAAGTTAATATACTGATAATTGACAATGTATATTTAGAAAACGTTTTATAATGAAACTGGACATTGTCGAGTACAATAGAGAACTACTATTAGTTATGTTGCTATATCAACAATTGTCCAGGCGCACTAACGTCAACTATATTTAGAATTAAAATTAAATTCGAAAATATGTCACATTTTTGTTTACAAGAAACAAATGTACATTCTGTCTGATGATAAATAAGACATTTTAGCTTCAAAATTTCCATTGAAAATTTCCTTATCAAATTTACTATTGAATTTTATTTAAATATAATGATAATTTTTATGAATTTATATTTCTGTAATAATTCACTTATTGAATTTTGTTTTCATACTATTTTAATATTTTATTTTGACTGTGTTCCCCCCCCTAGCGTTTTCTCTGGCTCCCAAAAAGCTAATATCCGGCCTGTGGCTCCCTTGAAATATTCTGTGCTTCAAGAGGACCACATGGACCCCGGTTGAGAACGCTTATTTAAAAGAAATTTCACTGCATTAATTGATTTTATTTAAAAGAGGCAGAAATATTAAATTAATTAAATTTCAAAAGCATAAAAACGGTTTAAAAATGTGTTAAATCTCAATTGATGTAAATATGAATAAGACACGAATTATATTTTCTGTTTACCATATGTTGTTTATTCTTGAATTATTGTAATAAGTTCTTAGTTAGATACTAACATATTTTTATCTAAATTTCAATTGAAAAAGAATCTTAATTGAAATGTTTGGTGCATGCTTTGTTTATTTGTATTTTGTTTCGGACAAAAAAGCTAATATCTAATTATTTACGTTATCACAATAATTTAATATCGTATTATTAGGTTGCTGAAAAAATAATTGCGGTTTTTTTCATTTTAAGTTTGGCGCCGATTTTTTATAGTCATGTGATACATTATAAACAATGAATCTCATTGTACTAATTATAAACAATGTAATTAGCACTACAGATTTCAGCATATGTCTATTATTTTCATTCTTAAGTATTGTTGGAAGTAATCTGTTAAATTAGTCATGGAAAAAAAGTAGATTCGCGCGATTTTGTTGTATGAGCGTAAATTGGGACGTAAAGTAACAAACTGTTCGAAATATTATCAAATTTGTTTTTGGCGAAGTCAATTAATGAACGTACAGTTCAACACTGGTACCAAAAATTTTGTAATGGAAACGAAAGCCTTGATGAGAGTCGAGGACGTCTTTCAGCTATAGACAATAATGATTTAACAGCTATTATTTAAGTGTACCCATGTAAAACAAATCGAGAAGTGGCAGAAGAACTCAGTGTTGATCTTTCAACAGTTGATCTTTCAACAATTGTAAAAACAAAAAAGCTGGATAAATCGGTGCCGTATGAACTAAACGAACATCAATCAATTCGGCGATACGAACTCTGCTCTGTGCTTCTTTTGCGTAAAAAATGATCCCTTTCTTGATCGCATTGTCACATGTGATGAAAAGTGGATTCTCTACAACAATCGAAAAGGTTCATTATAGTGGATAGACTGAGGAGAAGCACCGAAACAGTTTCCTAAACCGAAACTTCATGAAAAAAAGATTATGGTCACTGTTTGCTGATTGGCAAGTGGCATCATTCGTTACAACTTTCTAAATCCTGGTGAAAGAATAACAGGAGAAAAATATTACCAGAAAATTGGAAAAAATTCATGAGAAGTTGTATCGTTTACGGTCAGCATTACTCAATATAAGAGGACTAATTCTTTTTCATGACAACGCCCGACCATACGTCTCACAAATGATTAAAAAAAAAATAAACGAATTGGGTTATGAAATCTTACCTCACCCACCTTATTCTCCGGACCTGTCTCCGACAGATTATCATTTTTTTTAACATTTGAGTAATTTCCTATGAGAGAAGGTTTTCAAAGATCAAGCATCAGCTCAAAGCGCTTTCAATGAATTCGTTAGTTTCACAACTCCATAATTCTATCCTGCAGGAATAAACAAACTTGTTTGTTTATTCCTGCAATGGTCTTTATTTTCATTAATAAATATAATTTTTAACTGATACTCGATACGTAAAAACCGCAATTATTTTCACACCAACTTAATAAATAGTCATATACAGATATTAAAAAAAAATTATTAAATTAAAGGACAGTATCTGAAGCGAGATCTTACGATGAGACAACGATTCAACCTCCGACCAAATCTATACAAAGCGATTACGAATCTAAACCATCATCGCAAAACCACAATAACGACGTAAGTAGATTCCATACAAGAGTTTTTTAATTTGCCTATAAGCATACATGATTAGCAAAATAAAACTAGTTCACTGCAGAATTTTTCTTAGAAACATTTCCATTAGTACATGAATCGTTTTGAATTTTAGGAGGCAAACACGATGGCCGAAAGAGATGTTGGATCTACTTTTATGCTTCCTCATACACATCTGTATAAACCAGATAGAGTGAGTATTTCTGTTTCAATAACGACACAAACAAGTAAGGTATTTATTTGAAAACAATACATTTGTTTTTTAGGGCAGCGATATATCTGGCTTCGATTCTCTTTAAGACAAGACATACAGAGTAAAAAAATAACCCCAGTAATTTAATGTGTCAAATATAATTCTGATGATAAAGGAAGTTTCATCATTCAGAATTAACTACATATAAATATATATATATATATATATATATATATATATATATATATATATATATATATATATATATATATATATATATATTTGAGGTCGATTACCTGTATATCTTACTATTGTTGTTATTTATTATTGTTGTTATTGTGCCGTCAGTGTGTGCCTGTGTTGTTATATTATTTATTCTTTTAGTTTATAAATTAAAAATGCGTAATCAAGAGTTTTTAACATTAAAAAAAGGAAGTATCTTAAAAAGAAACATGTACTTATATACAAATATATATGCATATACGAATATTCACAGATAATATATTTTTATGTTGTCGGTGAGACATATTATTGAAACGTTTAACTTGGAACTCGATTCTTCTTTACAGAAATGTTGATTCAATGAAATTTTAATTATATTAAGAGACACTTTAAAAGGAGGTATGAGAAAATAATTTATATTTTTAAATTTAATTTTATCTTTTTTCGTTCTTTTATATTTATATATATATATATATATATATATATATATATATATGTATATATATATGTATGTATGTATATATATATATATATATATATATATATATATATAATAAATTTGAGTTTTAGAATTTCCAAGTCAAAATTTTAATGGATTTATATGCTTCTCAATAAATATATATAAAATATTATTCTAACTTTTAATATAGTATTAAATTAATTAAAATTTTATTAGAGGGTTGTGTGTGATTGAAGATATTGCCATAAATGAAATGGTTTTTTTTATTTCATTTATTCTTACTAAATATTAAAATGGAGGATTTAAAATAGTTGCTAAATATTTTAATGAACTTAGTTCTCAATAATTTCTTTTAAATTTTTGTTTAATACTATTAGCTCGGTAGGAAAATAATTGCGGTTTTTGTTATGCTTTCGAAGGTCATAAACCACAGTTATTTTTCTACCGGCCTAATAGCCGTATATATATATATATATATATATATATATATATATATATATATGAGTGTGTGTGTGTGTGTATGTGAGAATATATTGTAATAATATTAAAGAAGACTTAGTTTCAAGTTACTTATTTCATTTAATATATATATAAATAAAGTTGATTTATAGAAGAGTAAGAAACTGAATCAAGAAATGAAAATGGTCAATACCATGCCGATCATGATTTATTTTCTTACAGTTCGATATATTTAAAATTAATGACTAGTAATAGAATTGTACATATTATATTTTGTATTATATTTTTATAGTTAGAATAATTCTTATTTATATATTTTTATACAAATAAATATAACATTTTTTATATAAATAATTTTGGTCTTACATGAATATATGTAATTAAAAATAAAAATTACAGGGACGTTGTACTTGTATTTTTGTGAAGAGTGACGTGCCAAAAAGACTTGATATGAATTTTGTATTGTACATTTTTTTAATGATTTTATAGAAACCTCAATAAATAAATTTATATGTATCTTAAATCGTCTGTTTCATTATTTTCGCATACATGAAATGTGACACCTTCGTACCATTTATTATTGTTCAATCGTTTTTCATTGAACTTTTTCGTTTAAAATGGAAATTTATTCAATATCCATTACACTGACCATCGTACATCAGTACAAAGAATGATTAATATACTATTTAACCCTTTTCAGACAAGAAATTTTCCACCTGCATTTTTCGCTGGATCGAATATACTTTTTGCATGAAGTGAAATTATGTTCTGAACAGTTATAAATATGAGATTTTAAGGAAAAAAATATTGTGTAAAAAATTATATTAAAATTTTAGATTTTATTAGAGAATAATTATTGTTATTAGAGAGAATAATATCTATTGACAAATAAGGAAATATACCCAATAATAGTACATAGTGTTTAAGATTTCTCAAGACAAGAAAAATTTACTTCTTATTTCTAGAGAAATCTCGAGAATTCTCATACAATATATTAGGTTATTAAATATAAAATGTTCGATTTCGAATCAAACGTTTGGTTTATTATATCTCAAACAAGAATCAGTACAATTAATCAATGTATGTGCCTAAAATATCAACACAGTTTTGTTATCTTAAAGGTAGTTTGTTTATGTCAGCAGGGAAGAAGACTAAGGAGCGAGTAGTGATGAAATCGCGAAACGCGGTTTCCACAGCTGTTGAGAATTGAATATTTTTCTTTGCAAGAAGTGGTCAGAAGCCTGGAAGAAGTAGTAGTCAGTTGGTGCAAAGTCTGGGTATACAGTGGATGACAGTGTTTCCAAGTCCAGCTCGTGTAGTTTGAGCAGCGTTGTTTCTGCGACATGTGGTCGAGCGTTGACTTACTAGTGGTTCGGCCTGTCTCTATTGACCTATCTCACCTGCTTAATCGCAAGCATCTTCATCATTTCATCCAATTGGTTGCAGTAGACACTCGCTGTAATCGATTGACCAGGTTTCATAAAGCTGTAGTGGATAATACAAACGCTGGACCACCAAACAGACACCATTAGTCCTCTTTGATGAATGTTCAGTTTTGGACTGTGTTTCCGTACTTCATATTTATCCAAACATTGTGCTGAATGCTTGTGATTGTCAAGAATAATCCATTTTTTTATCACACGTAACAATACGGTGTAGAAATGGTTCGCCTCTATGTCGTGACAGCAAAGAAAAGTAAACTTCGGGGCGATTTCTCTTCTGAGGCTCGTTTAATTCATGCGGAACCGATCTATCCAGCCTCTTTACTTTTCCGATTCGTTTCAAATGATCCAATATTTTTGGAATAGTAACGTTAAATGTTGCTGCTAATTCACGCGAAGTTTGTGATAGATTCGCTTCCATTACAGCTTCCAGTTCATCATTATCCACTTTGGTTTCAGGTCGCCCGAGTGACTCATTTTCAAGATTAAAATCACTAGAATGGAACTTATCAAATCATCGACATACTGTGTGTTCATTAGCCACATCCTTCCTCAAACATTTTGTTTATATTTCGAGCTGTCTGCGTTGCATTCGTTACGCGACGGAATTCATATTAGAAAATAACACGAATTTTTGACTTTCATCCATGGTTTCACAAAAATTGCTCTAAAAATGAATTGAATATGAAACACAAACAAAAACGTACGTTTGAAAGAATGAGGATGTATACCTTCAAAATAAAAAAAAGGCATGAAATGTCAATCAAAGTGAGATGTCAGCTGTCAAACTTAGTACTTAAGGAAATCGGACAATTTATACTTAACAAGCTAATATATTGATAATTAATAATTATTTTTTTTTTAGATATCTTGCATGGTCCAATTTATTATTTTTTTAATTGTATGATTGTTGTATGTCGATGTTGTTGTGCACAACAATTTTGTGTTTTAATATTTACAAATATTTTTATTTGAATATTATTAAAATAAATTAAAAGAATACGAACGTTTAAAATATTTAGTTTTAAAAATGAAAACAAAATAATATTAGGTAAGTTGGAAAATAATTGCGGTTCATGATCTTCAAATTTATATATATTTTTATCTTTTTCGATTTTCGTAGCTGTTTTAACTAGTCCAGAACTGTTGGAAGACTAACGCCTAACTTTGTGCAAGCTCTCGAATTGTCGTGTGTGATTCTGATTCGAATAACGCCTTCAGTTGATCGTTGTGAATTGAAGAACGATATTCGAAACCTTTTTCATTTTCAAGCCTCTCATCTCCAGCACGAGTAATAAGACGCATATATCAGTCAAAAATTATATTTATGAACCTAAATAAAGACCATTGGCCTGCACACATTTCTCCCAACGGGAAACAAGTTTGTTTATTCCTATAAGATAGAATTCTGGAGTCCTGGAATTGACGAATTCATCGAAAGCGCTTTGAGCTGATGCTTGATCTTTGAAAACCTTCTCCTGCAGGAAATTACCCAATATTTAAAAAAAAATTATAATCTGTCGGAGACAGGTCCGGAGAATAAGGTGGATGAGGTAAGGTTTCATAACCCAATTCATTTAATTTTTTTAAAGTCATTTGTGATATGTGTGGTCGGGCGTTGTCATCAAGAAGATTGACTAATTCTGGCCGTAAACGATGCAACTTCTCATGCATTTTTCAATTTCCAGACAATATTTTTCTCCTGTTATTATTTTACCAGGTTTTAAGAAGTTGTAATGAATGATGCCACTTTCCGACCATCGAACAGTGACCATAATCTTTTTTCCTGAAGATTCGGTTTAGAAAACTGTTTTGGCGCTTTTCCTCGATCTAGCCACTCGGTGTGGCCACTCAAATATTGAACAACTGTTCAATGATCAACATTTAGTGTTTATGCCACCATTCTAGATGTTTTACGTGGGTCCGCTTAAATAATGGTTCTTAAATCATGACTGTCTATAGCTGAAGGACGTCTTCGATCCTCTTCATTATCAAGGCTTTCGTTTCCATTAAGAAATTTTCGGAACCAGTGTTGAACTTTACGTTCATTAATTGAGTCTTCGCCAAAAAAAAATTGATATTTAGAACAGTTTCTGTTGATTTACGTCCCAATTTAAATTCAAGCAAGAAAGGCAAGCGAATTTACTTTTTTCCATGATTAATTTAAGAGATTGTATCCAACAATACTAAAGAATGAAAACAATAAACATAAGCTGATCTCAATAGCATTAATTTCATTATTTACAATGATGTATCACATGACTATAACAAAAGATAACGGTAACTGAAAACATCAGCACCAAACTTAAAATGATAAAAACAGCAATTCTTTTGCACCAACTTAATATAAATAACATTAATCATTGTCAAATATTCTTAATAATAAATCGAGGTAACAAGTAATAATCATATTTCTCAAATTCTTTGCATTCGTTATAGATTCATGTTTTGGTGTCATGTAAGTATTGATAAAGTATAGTATAGACATAAGCCGATCTCAATAGTATTAATTTCATTATTTACAATGATGTATCACATGACTATAACAAAAGATAATTATAAAAATCGGTAACAAACTTAAAATGATAAAAACCGAAATTATTTTTGGACCAGCCTAATATTTATAGATTTTTCAGGCATTTCAATAAAAAAAAAACAGTAAATATGGACCGTCACAAATTGATGATAAAAACGAGAATAATTTCGATTCTCAAGAAATAAATTTCTAGTGAAATGAAAAAAACAAATTTTACTTTTTTCCCGAGAAGAAACACTAATGGTACAGATAACGAAATTACTTTTTGCCACTTAAGCGGCGACACTCGACCTAATAAGTAGAAGTGTGATGCCGCTTGTACGGCGACATTCGACCGCAAAGGGTTAATAACGGGTGCATTTAAAAACGAAAACATATTTGTAACTTTCTACAGCAAGTACATCTCATTTAAAAAGTTATTTTTAAAATTAATCAGCAGAATAAGGACATCAATACATCATAAACAAACTAAATGTATAGTAGGTGGTTACTTTGTCCGAGGTCGTAAAATTAATGAACCATAATGATAGCTCATAATGCTGTATGGTATTATTGCAAGCAAAAAATATTGTTGCGATGCAACGAGAATTACAGACTTGAATGAGTTAATTGAATCTGTTTACTTAGATAATACACATAATTTAAAAGGTCCCCAATTTTGTATTAGGTCAAATGTTGGCGGTGGTGTTATACTATAACTAATAATTATCACATTATTTTAGTTGTCAATTATGCTTACATTTAATAATATGTGAATAAATTATATTTAAAAAATACTTTCGAATTGGGACGTCCTTGAAATGTTACTGCATCTGTAATTATTTTAATTCGCTTAATACATTTTGATTCATCTTAAATATTCATTTTATAGTCGGCGAATATTCCAATGATGATTTATGAAAGCGTCGTCATGTTCTTTTATCAGTTAATTGTCAGTTTATTTATTTATTTTTTTGATTCTATTAAATCCGTTTGTTATATTTTGAAAATTAATTTCATTTTGTACTTACTCATATATATATATATATATATATCATATCATATATTTCGGTTGGCGTTATTTTTAGAGTTGAGCTGTAAAAAAAATTAAGTCAACGTGACACTTTGATTTGTAAAATTTCACATTGTCGTCCTTTGGGAAATATTCGTCTTCATTTAGATTTTAGTTTGTAAAGTGGTGTATGAATTTTAAAAAAATATGTATTTTGAGAACACTAATTACAGGAAAATAAATTAATCTTGAGTCATATTTTATAAGAGAAGAAAAATATAAATTGATATAATATAGGTATAATATATAGGGATTTAATTAAATATTTTTTTCACTAATTCTAAAGATATCATTCCTCTTAGATGAGACTAACATATTCTGTCTTTAAAATTTACCTCTCATCATATTGCAGTATTAATATTAACAAATAATCAATGTCAAAAGAATCACTGATTATAAATTTATATACGAGGTCAGACAATTAAGTAATGCGACCGATTTTTTTTCTCGGCCTGTGGTAACACTGCGAACCTGTAACTCCGCCACCGTAATAGCAGATCCCTACTCTCTCGATTGAGACCTTGACCACCTTCGATCATTTCTTCGCCAGCTGTTTAGTGTTTTGTAACAACGCGCGAGTAGTGCATGTGACGAAAATGAATATATATATATATATATATATATATCGCTCAAGATTGTCTCGAGCAGGTTGAAAGTGATCCTACTCTTCTCGATCGAGTTATTACTGGTGATGAAAGTTGGTTCTTTCAATATGACCCCGAAACTAAACGACAAAGCCAACAGTGGCTGTCCCCTGGAGCACCAAGGCCAAAGAAGGAGAGAATGAGCAAGTCCAAAGTGAAAACCATGTTGATTTGCTTCTTCGACAGCAAAGAGGTGGTTCACAAAGAGTTCGTACCACCTGGACAAACCGTAAATCAAGTATTCTACCGCAATGTGCTCGAAAAATTACGAAAAAGGGTGCTCAGAGTGCGTCCAGAGATCGCGAAGACTTGGGTTCTGCATCACGACAATGCTCCCTGTCACAGTGCGTTCAGTGTCTCTCAGTTTTTGGCGTCTAAAGGCATCGCAACGTTACCACAACCGCCCTATTCACCGGACATGTCACCCTGCGACTTTTTCCTATTCCCCCATATGAAAAAATTCGTCAAAGGTCGACATTTTGACTCCGTTGAAGATATCCAAGAATCTGTGACGAGGGTACTCGGAGAGGTCCCACAAGAAGTGTTCCAGAATTGTTACGAAAACTGGAAAACTCGCTGGAATAAGTGTATAGATGCGGGAGGGGACTACTTTGAAGGGGATCGCAGCGATGTACCTTAATTTTTAAATATACTCGATTTTTGAATTTTGTCGCATTACTTAATTGTCTGACCTCGTATATGTATATGTATATATATATATATTTATATTCATGCTTCAAAATAAAGAAAACATAAATGTTATTTTTTGAAACATTATATTGACTTTTCTTGGTATAATGATATGAATATATATCTCAATTCAATTTATCCACCAGCTTTCTACTTTCGTATAACTATATACAGTATAGCTATTTATTCGAACACTCGTCAAATTGACGGGTTAACAAATTTTGTGTTAAGAGTCTCTATACATCAAATTATAACTAAAACCAGGAAGTGATCTGATACTGTAGACAAAGAAAATGAAAATGTGAAAGCGAATGCCGTATTTCTTCCTTCGAGAAATGGAATAGCGTATATGTCATACAATTTTCGGTTGAATGGGAAGAATTGAGCTCACAGACTTTTCTTCGTCCTTCTAGTTATTTAAAATTGGAATTCTATTTTTACATATAATTGGAATTTACTTATGAAAAAGTTACTTGCAAAAAAAACTATTCTAGTTGTGACTATACGTGCAAATAAAAAAGAAATGCCAAAAACTGGAAAAACTAAGAAAGATAATAAGGTCCGGTTTTCCACACGACTTTATAAATCAGAAAATGATATTGTAATAATTTACAAAAGCAAGTTTGAGAAAAAGGTACTATTACTCAGTTCATGATATAAATTTGTAGAAATAGGGAACGATAGTAAACGTGTCCCGGAAACAATTACATTCTACAAGACCAATTTTGGACTGGATTTGGTAGATCAAATGGAACGAAAATGCCGTGTCAAAGCAGAGTCCCGTAGATGGCCGCAGTATTTTATAACATCTTAGATTTAGCAGCTATCAATGCGTGGATATTGTAAAAGGAGACTATTGGACTAGATATATCGAGAAAAAAATTTATTTTTCAATTGTCTGAAGAATTAGCGAGAGACTACAGAGATGAATTAGAGAGGGATTACAGAGATGATCGTAAGACTACTTCCAAACAGTCGTCGGATATAGGAAATTCCAAAATAACAATCTGAAGTTCTACCCAATCGGATTTTGTAAGAAAAATAGATGCAATAATATTTTCCGTGAGTGCAAAAAGTTTGTGTACAGAAAATGTACCCTCAAAATAGAATTTATATGTAAAAAATGTACTGTTAATCTCTGTTAATAAAAATGTAGTGATATAAAATAAAATTAATTGTTATTACCAAAAAACTGTATTTTAATGTATCCGTCAAAATGACGGATTTCAGTAAAAAAAGGTATTTAATAAGTGCCCGTAAATCTAGTGTTAATAATGTACATTTAAAATTTCGTACATTGAAATATCTATACACTATATATATATATATATATATATATATATATATATATATATATATATATATATATATATATATATATGTGTGTGTGTGTGTGTGTGTGTGTGTGTGTGTCTTGTGTGTGTATGTATGTGTGTATGTATGTTTATGTACGTATATATATATATATATATTAATAATGAACATTTAAAATTTCGTAAATTGAAATATCATTACAATATATGTATGTATATATTTATATATATATATATATTATGCTAAACGTTTTATCTGTAATGTATAACATAAATAAATTATTTATATCTTTTCATTTTCATTCATTTGATTTAATTTATTTAATAGTTATATAAAGAATAATGTGTTTATATACATACATACACACACACAAATACACACATATATATATATATATATATATATATATATATATAATTTGTTAAAATTAGAACGTTACATAACTTCGTTTACCTGTTTCAAAAGGGTATCGATTCAAGTACTGACGGTGGTAATTGTAGTTCAGTCGCCTGTATGTAGTGTCGTTGTTTAGGAAGCTGCGTATAAATATTAAGAAACTAGTATATATCCAGTCAAAATTCATGGAAAATAGAAAGAAACATAGAAAGAAAAAACTGTTTATTGGTTAATACAACATAATATATTTAAACATAAAAAATAGCCAAGAACGAAACTTAATGAATTAAACTTGTAACGTATCCATTGTGAAAATTTACTTATAGAACACAGTCGCTAGATGACGGATGACGGCCACGTGCGGACAAAGTGATGAGAAGTGTAGGTTTTTATTATAATAAAAACATTACAGGTAAATGTAACAAATTTGTTTTTCTTTTATTTTTAATATAATTTATTCTATTTTAATTCGCTAGCTTTACTTTTATTCTCTTTTTTGTATATGTGGTATACGATATACACACGGATTGTCATAGCTGTCTAAGCAAACAAATATCATAGAACAAATAGATTGTTCTAGAACAATCTAGAACAATCCAGCTTGATATAAGAAGGTTGCTTAGATAATTATCGATAGCATTTGTTCAAACAAAAAAACTAATAGACGCATGAAACTAATATACTGAATTCGTTTGACAATAAAACTGTATTCATGCATAAAATTATTAATCAATTGTATTTGTATTTGACAATAAATTAAAAAATTATATATAATACAAAACTTTTGGACGAAGTATAATGTGCCCTGGTGACAGCGGCTAAAGAATCAAACAAGATCGACCATCGGGCATCGAAGGGAACCGTTCTGTTAATCAACGCCCGAGGGATACGACAATATGTATATGTATATATATATATACACATGTATATAAATAAAAAAATATATGTATATAAACATATATATATATATATACGAGTACTTTAAGTATTTTTATGTTATATAACAAAGCGTGTCTATATCTAATATATAAGAAAGAGAAAATCAAGGTAAAATTAAGAATGTTCTTTTCTTACTAAATAATTAAAATATATTTTATCTGTCATCAGCGGCAATAATGTTAGATAGAAATAGAAATGAATACAGACAATTAAGAATAAAGATAGTTAAACACAATCAATTTATTGGATTGGTAGAAAACAATTGCGGTTTATAACCTTTCAAATCTATATACATTTTAAACATTTTTAATTTTTCTAGCTGTTTTAAGTAGTCCAGAACTGTTTGATGACTAACTCTTATTTGCTTCTTTATTATCATTAATTCAATAGCCTAATTTGAAGCAAAACTAATAATAAAACCAAAGTCGATCTTATTAAAATATAGACCGAAAAATGGATTTTAAAATGATATTAATATAAATATGATGAAATGACACTTTCATCAAAAAATTAAGGTTAGAATTCAAAAAATAAAAACCGCAATTATTTTCTTACCAACCTAATATATTTCTTTTCGGATTGCATATTTCAAAGTACTTGTAACTGCACTATAAATACATTTGTGTGTATAGTATATTGTGAGTGTATATATATATATATATATATAAACATTTAATTTATAAATTCATATTATATTTTTTGAAGCAGAGCATGTTCTATATCTAGTGTTTCTCAACATTTTTCATATCAAGGACCGGTAAATATAATACATGTCAGTATGAACTATGTTTAATAGTAACAACTGACATAAAAAGCTACTTGATTATGCAAGTGTACCTGTTTTTTTTAATACTTTATACGATAATTTTCCTCGTATAATATGAATAATATAAATAACATGTTTGGGATGACTATTGTCATGTAAAATCTTGTTTAATATATTTTACCTATTGTAATAAAAAAAAAAACAATTACGAACAGAAGAAATCGATAGCGATGGAGTTAACAAGCTATGTTAGGCTCGTATAATGTAAACGGGGAATTCCCGCATTTTATTATATAGCGCGTTGTATAAAAAAAAGTTTCCGTAATATCTTTAGGGCATTGTAGGAACTCGCGTTACACGGGAATTTACTGTATATATAGGTGATTCTGTTCAGGCTTCCACATGGAAGTATTAAAAGGGGTTAAGAAAAGTCATCCTATTTATTATTTAGTATTTTAGTTCAATTCAATACTTAAATGCAATTGAACTAAAATACTTAATGGGGGATAACATGTTTATTTTTTTATTATTGCGGAAACCTAAATTGAATCACCTATAGACATATATATATATATATATTTATATATATATATATATGTGTGTGTGTGTGTGTGTGTGTATGTATGTATATATATGTGTGTGTGTGTGTGTATGTATATATATATGTGAGTGTGTGTGTATGTATATATATATATATATATATATATATATATATGTATATATATATAACAGCCACTTACACAAATTGATTTAATTATTAACAAAATTATAAGTAAAAATAATAAAATGAAAAGTAATATTATAATCAATGACTTTTTTTGCAGGTCCTCGTTTATTTATGAAAATAAGTGAAAATACGAAAAAATAGTGTTGTAAATCGTGTTCAAAGAATCGCTGTGACTATTTTGAATTGACTGTTTATTGTGAATTATGTTGTTCTGCAAGAAAACTGTTGTATCGAGCATGTAAGGTAAGTGAATTCAATTAATTTTATTTTTCATCGAATTGTTTCAATGTTTTTTTAAGTCATTTGTGAATATTTCTATTATATTATTGTATTTTCGTGTATTTTATATTATATTATTCTTTTACGGTATTGTAATGTGCATAAACACAGATATCCACTTACATATACTTTATATATATATATATATATATATATATATGTATACACATATGTATATATATACATAATATCTATCTATATATATAAATGTATATGTATATATATATATATATATTTATATATATATATATTCATAAATATATACATATATATATGTATATACATTTACATACATATGCATTCATCCTGTTGGTGCGAAAAAACGAAAAGGTTTAAACCATTAATACATTTTTGTTTTGTAATATTTACATTTTGTTTATTTCACAAAATATAGCATAAGGATAGTGATTTTTTTTCTTGATTACACATGAAAAATGACTTCATGTAAATGATGCTCATTTTCGGCTCCACAAAGTCGATCTCTTTCAAAAGCTTTTTCTATCACTTCTCTCATGATTTCTGGACATCTCGAATTTCTTCTCGTATGTTGTTCTTTGACTGCGAGATAGTTTTTGTCTTACTGACGTATGCGTGCTCCTTTAAGTAGTCGAAAAGAAATAAATCGGGAAGCTCTAATTAAAAGAATTCACAGAACAATTAAAATTGCTGTTTCTTGAAATTATGCGTTCGACAAAAATGTCTCGTAAAAGTTTCATAACGGGTCTTGCTGTATGTATTGTAGCTCCATGTTGTTGGAACCACATCTGTGCATGATTATCAACAACTGACCTTAAAAAATTTTCTATCATCGAAAGGTATTAAGGAACATTTATAGTTACAGTTGTACGGTCTTCATTTTCGAAGAAATAAGAACCTATAATCCTTTCGGACGTTACTCCGCACGAAACAGTATATTAAAGTGGTTGTAATTGTCGTTGATGAAGTTTTCTTAGATATCAGTCTTATAATATACATAAACAAAGATATCCACTCATATACACATACATATTTATTTATTTATATATATATATATATATATATATATATATATATACATATACACACAGATGTGTATATACATACTTATGTATATATATATACATATGTATATATAATACATATATATATATATATATATATATACGTACATAAAGTTGGTGCGAAAAAACGAAAATGTTTAAGACATTAATGCATTTTTTTGGTTTTGCAATTTTACATCTTTTTTTATTTCCCAAAATATAGCTTAATGATGGGTGGTACAATATCGGTCTGTCTACATATGGTGTATGTTTTGACGCAATATATGCGGCATTCGACCTTATAAGTAAAAGTGCTATGCAGCGTATATTGCGGCATTAGTCTGCTAAGGGTTAATTTATTTCGAGTGAAAAATAATGCTACATGAAGCTAACATCTGAGGTGTAATAAGTGGTATGTAAGTAAAAATTATTACCATGTACACACACGTGCATCATGCATTTATAAGAATATATATATATATATATATATATATATATATATATATATATATATATATAGAAGAAGAATTGTTCAAATAATTTCAACAGTTTGTCCTTCTAATAATAATCGATTTGTAAATTTATTAAAAAATAGTTATTATTAAATAAGCTACTAGTACAGTAATTATAATAAGAATGAATAGTTGTGAAAAAAAGTTGTTTTATGAGTGGAGAGGCTCTGTCTTGTAAATTTAGATTAGATCACGTTGCTATTATGCTAATAATAAAAAAATCTTTATTTATGGAGCTTAAATCCATGACACGAATCTGCCATGTTAGATACTTAGTTAATATAGGAAGTTCAGAGTAGCTATGTTCCATTGGTAGAAGCTTCTGAATTCATTCAATGGAGGAAGAAGCATGTGTAGGAAATAATACTGTTCGGTGTGAAATTAATCTTTCTCAGATAATAAATAAGAAGGAAATTAGACCTACTAAAGACATTGTTGAACCAATTGATGATACAATATTTCAGGATGTGTAGGCATCTGGGTAATCAGAATAACATCGAGGTATTCCACTAAGACCTAAAAAATGTTGCGGGAAAAAAGTCAGATTTACACCGATAAATATCATAAAAAATTGAATTTTTAATCAATTAGGATTTATAGATAATCCTAAAAATAAAGAGTATCATTGAATGAAACCACCTATAATTCCAAATACAGCCCCTATGGATAAAACTTATATATATATATATATATATATATATATATATATATATATATATATATACATACAATACACACACATTACCGTTTGTTAACACTGCCCTGATTTCTTTAATTCATTTAATTTTGTAAAAAGAACAGACCTTATTTTTTAGGTTTATATTAAATTGTTCTGTATTAATTATTTTGTACTTTTGTATTAAAAGAACGCTGTTCTCAGAATTATTAGTTCTGATTTGGCAAATAACTTTTTTTTAATGTTTTTGACACTGCAAGGAGTATTTCCATTAGATTTTCCATCTGTTCGATCCGGACTTCCCATAATTGTGATTTTTTCGCACATTTCCTTACGGGTGTATCTAGTACAGTGTTTCTTAACTTTTTTCTCATCAAGGATGAGTAAAATGAAAGATAATTTTAGCAGATCACTAATAATAATATATGCGATTATGAACTTTGTTTATTTACTATTTAATAATATCAATTTACATAAAAAGTTGCATGAATATGCACGTGTGCCTATTTTTTTTTTAAAAAAAACACATTCTTATTATTTGTATCGAAACTTCACATATAAAATCACAAAATTATCTTCACAAAAATGTTAATAACGAAAAAAAAAACAAATTTGAAATATAATTTACAATTTAATGTGATCGTTGTTGTTGCTCATGTTCAATAATTAATTCGATATTAGGTTGTAAATCCGTCAAAACCAGACGAAGAAATGAATCTATGGATAGAAGGTTTCTTAATTTGTTTTTATAATCGACGTTGCTGAAAATCTTGCTTCACACAGATAAGTCGTATCAAAAGGAATTAAAATTTTCATAGCCTTGTCATGAAGACTTGGATACACATTTTTTACTGTAATTCAAAACTTATTGAAATTTTTGGTTGAAAAGTTCATTTTTAATATAAAATCTGTACTCAGTTCCAAGAGACCTTCTTGCTCTTTGTTATTTTAATTCAAATCATTATGATTAGGCTCCATGAAAGGGAATATGTAATCCATATATTCATCTCTCGCATGTTCATATCACTTAGGAATCATTTTTGGAATCTATCATATAATGATATTAAATGATGACTGATAACTGTATTCAATTCATCTACATTTAAATCTTGCAGTACATTAGTAAAATCGAAATAAGATACAAATATATCACTATTATTTTTTTTCATTTTTTCCGGGTAAAATTTAATTTTGGTCTTAAATTCATCAATTTTATTATATAAATGAAACACATTTTTTTGCGAACCAGTGAAAATGTTTCGCGGACCGACACTGGTCCACAGACCAGTGGGTAAGAAACACTAATCTAGTATATCCCACAGAAACTCGACAGAGTTCAGGTTAAGAGATTAAGCTAGTCATTTTATTATTTCCCATTGCATCTATGTGCTTTTTCTGAGAATTTATAAATTTTCGATGTGTAGTTTGTGTTGTTGCCTTGTTGAAATATAAAATCTTTTCAGTTTATTATATACATATATATATATATATATATATATATATATATATATATATATATATATATATATTTTCATTATTATATATCAATAAAATAAATAATTCTTATTCCATAATTTTAGATAGTTTTATTTTATTGATATTTTTTTGTAAACAAATTCACTATTTTTTATACGTTGTAATCACATAATTTTGTGTCTATTATTAATATTGAACAATGTATAGATATTTCATTTGAATTATATCAAAGTAAAAGTGGAAAAAAGTCATTTTTGATAACGAATTGAAATATAATAAAATGTATTCTGAATATTCACAGTTCAGTGTGTTCAAAAAATATAAAGAATAATTGTAAGTTTATTTTTTATTAAGTAGTCGACATGTTACGAAAGGTTATAAAAACAGTAGTAATTATTTAATTGTTTGAATAAACCATTCTACTTAAGTATAAAGTAGTTATGTCCATAAAGAAAATAGAACAGGATGTCTACAATCACCTACTCTAATCAAAATGGAGTTTTAAGTTAATTTTGTAATTTAATTTTTCAAATGGCTGCAATGCCAAAATATTTTTTAATTTTATTCTTGAAACTTATTACATGAATTAAATGTATATTTTTTTATAAAAATAGTTAGAGTAAATTTGACTGGTATACTGAATACTATAAAATCTGAATAAGTAAATTGATTAAAAGCTAGTTAAGTGTATGTCTAGTGCATTTTCTTTTATGTTTATTGATTAAGTTTGTACATATGTAGTCTCAATATAAATAATGTTACCTAAACAAGTGACTAATGTATAAAAAGAACACATAATTTACATATTACATCAAATTATTAGATTGAAACTCGTTACATAATAAATTATTATGTCGAACACATTTGAGTGTTTTAACCGAATATGCATATTAGCACCGATTATTCAAATAAATAATGCGTACAAATTAATTCACTTAAAATGATCACACTAATCTATATATTACAACAGGCCATTAAATCAAAATTTCTTATACGGAGTCAATTATCGACGAGAGCATGCTTGTCGAAAGACCGACCGAACGGGCATGAAATTAATAATCGAATAATCCGTCTGAAATAGGCAATGCGTCTAGTGTCAATCTATAGCCATGACAGGAAAGTAGTCTCTTTCGCAGCACATGTTCTCTGAAACAATAAATCATAATACCTCCATAACGGCGACTGATTTTTTCTTACAGTGCATGATCAAATATAGGCATTCGTGCAAAACGTCGACATGGCTCGTTCGCAGAAATTATATTATCCAATCGCCCACTTCTGGTGACATCTGTGTATCCGATATTAGTATGCAGTATGTTTACCGAGAAATCACGCCGCCAAGGAGAACGTTATTTATCAGACTGAGTGCAATGAAAGAAATCTCTTTCCAAACATGGTTTCTTCAATGAAAGTAGTTATGTCAAACTTTTAATACATTATTGTCAGATTTAACACACGGTGATGATTTCTATTAGCACTCCGTATGGTACAAAAGTTTCTTGACATTTAATGTATTCGAATTTATATTCAGTCACATCCACCGTTTCTCAGAAACACGTCTGAATTTCTATATCTGTTCGTTTTATGAAAATAAAATAAATGATAAAAACCGGAATATTCACGTTTCAAAATATAAATAGAAGATTTAGTTATATAAAATGATTGCGGTGTCTTTTCTTACAACGAGAATCGACTCAAATATTTCTTGATTCGTACATTTTATGAATGTTTTTTAATTATGATTTATTGACAAACATTTAGTAACAATTTATTCCATTCAAGTATCAAGTTGTTAAAAAAATAATTGCGGTTTTATGTTTTCTGAATTCTAATTTTAACTTTTTCAGAGAAAGTGTAATTTCATCGTGTTCATGTTAATATCACTTTAAAGTGCATTTTTCGGTCTGTATTTTGGTTAAATCGGCTACGGTTTTAGTATTAACTTTGATTAGAATTGGGCTATTGAATTAAAGATGGAAAAGAAGCAAATAAGAGCATTTTTTGTACGAGTTCAAAACTGGTGGTAAAAAAAAACAGAGACTGCTCGTAAATCAACGATGCTTTTGGTGTGAGTACTGTTAAGAAACGTACGGTATAATGGTGGTTCCAAAAATTTTGTGCTTGAGACGAGAGCCGTGAAGATGAAGGTCACGGCCATCCTTCTTCAGTTCATAACGACCAACTGAAGGCATTATTTCAATCAGAACTACGCATAACAATTCAAGAGCTTGCACAAAAGTGAGGCGTTAATCATCCAACAGTTCTGGATCACTTAAAACAGTTAATGTATGAAGTTGTCTATGAATTAGGTAAACAAGAGCAATTATTTTTTTACCAACCCAATAAAAGTAATCAAGCATTCAATAATGCAAGCAAAAAAGTGTTTTTGAACAAAATGGAAAGAATTTCATAAGTAGCTATAAGGAAAAAATTCGTCACGCTAGAACGACAGAGGCGTATCTTATAATTTTTAGTTAGGAGATATTCATGCTCGACCATTTATCTATTATTATAAATATTAGGTCAGTTTTTATAACGGACAGCAAGCCAAAACTACCTCACGTGAACAAAAAATACTTAATTGCCATACCTCAGTAGGCGTTAAGCCAGTGTGATATTAAAGAAGCAAATACCGTTTTTACATTCAAAAAATTGACAAAATCCGAGAAATGTCTTGTGAGTTTAAAACGGGCGGTAAAGCAGCAGGAAATGCTCGTAAACTAAACGATACTTTTGGTGTGGGTACTGTTAAGGAATATACGGTGCAATGGTGGTTTCAAAAGAGTCTTGAAGATGAAGATCGGGGCGTCCTTTTTCAGTGCATAACGACCAACTGAAGACGTTAGTTGAATGAGAATCGCGCACAACAATTCGAGAGCTTGCACAAAAGTTAGGCTTTAGTCATCAAACAGTTCTGGATCACTTAAAACACTTAAATTACATAAAACTTGAACGTCATAAACCGCAATTATTTTTCTATCAAACTTATACCAGTATATACTGATAGTTAAAAAAGGGTACGTGTAACACAGAACACGCGCCAGAGTGAAACTTTGCCGTCGGTTGAAATGTAGAGTTTTTTGAGCATGATATCATGCATAAATGAATGGTTTCGTTTTTGTTTATTGTTATTTTAAGAATCAGTGTGGGAGAGAGGACGAAAGGTGGAATTTTGTATTAGAGGAAGACGGTAAATATAGAATAATCAGATTCGAACTGGAAAATTAACATTTTCTTTATTATATTTCCATCAAATTACATTATTTCTTCTAGTGCCGATTCAATTGGTATAACTGATACTATGGGCTTACGATAACTGAAATATGAAATGTATGTTTTGAAGATATCGTGAAAAGACAGCATCTATAGCAGTACCCGATTTTGTCGTTGCGATTATAGTATTCGTATTTAAATTAAGTTTTACACGTAGAAAACTTTCAAGTGGTGCTGAAACTTGTGACGTGAAATTGATATTAAAATCCCTACTGAAAATCATTTGTACCTTATCGCCTCCTCTACCAAGGAACACTGCACTTCCATGAGTGTGGTAATAAGGGTTGTTTTACATTAGGATAGTAAGGGGTAGAGTATACTACCCGAATTTTTCACTAGACTTCTACTCTACCAGAAATTAAAGTTGGTCCGTTTACACAAAGCTAGTGGCTTTGTAGAGTAGAATTTAGTTTCAAAATTTTTACAATGAAAGTCGCACGCCGTCGTCATCGTGCTATTGTAAGAAAATGTTTAATAACAATTTCAAGTGTCTTTTTAAATGAAGTTAGAGAAGTTTTAGAAGAAAAAACTACTAGAAAAAAAGAATATGGGTAAAAGACTGGATTAAAAGAAGAGATGCGCAATGAGCGTCTGCTAATCTTCTAAGAGAACTAGCTATAGAAGATCCAAAAGACTGCAGGCTGTGTTTAAGAATGATGTCTGAGAATTTAGAAACACTTTTGAAATTAGTTATGCTTTGTAACAAAAAATAGACACATTATTGAGAGAGCTATACTTTATATTTACATGTACTTATATATATATATATATACACTTACATATACTTATATATATATATATATATATATATATGTAAATATATGTATATATATACATATGTATATGTATATATATATATATATGTATATAATTTTTATCATATTTACTTATATATACTTTATATTTATTTTCATAAATAACGACAAAACTTGTAAATATAATTTTTGCGCTCGATTACTAGACTGTATTCAAATAAGCCGGTTTGTACCGGTACTTTCCAGTAAATTTGTGGCGGTGGAAGAGATTAGTAGAGTGTACTATTTTCTACATGTGCTATCCATTTCACTCTACTCACTACTAGCTTGAGTACTCTACTTTCAATATCCCAAAGTGTTTACATTATGCTAGTAACGGGATAGTACGTACTCTACCACCGTACTCACCGCTCACTATCCTAATGTATACCAGACCTCAGGGATGATTGACATTAAGATAGTAGACGGTAGAGTATACAGACTCCTTTTTCTCTGGACCTCTACTGTGGCGGGAGAAGAGGATAGTAGTGCATACTATTCCATATGTCCTATCCAGTCTACTTTACTCGCTACTATCTTCAACACTCTACTTTCATTATCCCAAAGTGTTTACATTATGCTAGTAACGGGATAGTACGGACTCTACCGCTTGCTATCCTAATTTAAACCAGGCATTAGTACTCTGGTTTCACTATCCCAAAGTGTTTACATTATGCTGTAACAGGATAGTACGCACTCTACCACCGTACTCAACCGCTTACTATCCTAATATAAACCATGCATAATGAACAGTGTATAAAGTAGATTATATCATCCTCTTTTTTGATTCGGAGAAATATAAATCGGTACAATTAAAATCGTTTTTCCGTCTTCATTTTACACTCAGCAACGTATATGTTGTCACCGTCGCACTAAATAACTGGGATTGTGCAACAGTCATATCTGTGAACGGAATGAAAATGTCAACTAAGCCGTCGATCGCTTCTGTCGTCTACGAATGAGCTATCCTCTCTTGATACTCCGCTTCACCCCCAATCTACATCGAAACAACTTTCGTAACACTTTTTCGTCTCGACCTTGAAAATTTACTCTCAACGCGGTTAAAGAAGTTTCACTTCAAAAACATGTGTGCTCTGTACGTACGATAGTTTTTTTTTTTAATTGAAAACATGTTTGCTGTCAATAGGCTAATTGGTTTTATGAATGAAAATAATCTGAACACGTTTAACTCTTCCAGTCCGGTTCCTTTTTAAATCACTTCGTGCCGGTGCAGTAAACACAGTTTACCATTAATATTTTCCTGGAAAATTACTATTTATGAAGGAATGGAACGATTTTCAATTGGTTGAGCATCAAAGTCAATCCTTTACTCCATCGATTAGTATCAATAGAACATGTGTATTACAAGAAAATAAGGGAATATAATTAAAAATATCATTCTACTTCCTCACGGCGAATGTTTGATGATCAGTAAACTGACATCTATTGAACAACGCATGCGCACTCTGGTTGCGGTTGATTTTGGAATAATACAGAGAATCATAGCAATATTTACGGTTTCTATCATTTTTTAAATTTCGTTGATGATAGTACCGAATAATAGAGATAACAAAGAATATCAGTAACAGATATTTGTAAATAAAAACACGCGATCAGCTGTGTTAACCGCACCGGAACGGGAGACTTGAATAAAAAATTTTCAAAAGAATGTACTCATGTACTGTAAAGTATACTCACTGTACACACGATAAAAATATACAAATATTTCCATTTTTTATCCATTATATTTGAATACAATAACAACATAATAACAATGACCTCCAAATAATCACATTCATTACTTAAAATTAATCAGCTTCTGTTCTGAAACTATTTCATGGAATTGAATACATGTCACAGTTTGCAGAAATGCACATGTGTTTAAAAACAAACTTGAAAAAAAAGTAACTATTGAAATTAATCGAACCGACAATGTCAGTTTCTAATAAAATTTCGACAAGAATAATAATATGTGTATCTACTTGACGTTAATACCTTTTTATCGCACAACGCAATCTGTTCACAAGATATTTTAGCAAGAACACTTGACATCTGACTCATTATTACGAAAGTATGACCTTCAGTGGCGCTTAAAACCATGTTCGAATTGAAATTGCTCTAATTATGTATTGAAGAGTACCATTTGTTTTTGTTCATTTATCTTCTCTCTCTATCCCTCTCTCTCTCTCTCTCTCTCTCTCTATATATATATATATATATATATATATGAATAAACATGTGCATATTACACTAACTTTCCTTATTGAACAGTTGGCTTAAGTTATTACTTTCAATTGAGAAGGTCATTTTTTTGCTGTCCATCCTGATTGATCGATTGTCCTAAATATGTAAACATATGATTATTTATATGTCTGTCGTATTTTTTTTTCAACTAAATGCAAATCATTTCTTACTACCTGATAAAATGTTATCAATTATTGCCATATGTTTACTACATGAATCAGTCGAATGGTATGATTTCATGTAGGGCTCGCATAAATAATTTATTTAGTAAAATGAAATAAATCAGTTACATGAGACACTTGTTTATTTATTGAGCAATTCGTATTTTCGTAAATATTTTATAAAGGTTTCTTACTATACGATGATCATTTGTATCAGAAAATCAATTGCTGTAACTAAATTGTATCGAAGTTTAATTCATTTTTGTTAGTTTCTCGTTAACCTAACATTAAAAATATCTGTATTTTTATTGTATTTAATTCTGATAAGTATACATAAAAATCTTTTTTTTATTAGAAAAGAAACTCCGATAAGTATTTATTAAAAATATAACATATATGAATTTAAACTTTAAGATTTTTGTTATAAATATGAAATTTTTTCAAAGTTATGGAATGTAAAGTATTTGAAGAAAAGTCCTCTTTGTGAACATGATTTACATATAAAATTGTAAAATCATGTCCACAAGTGGACCTTTCTGTAGGGAATCTTTCTATGATGCAATTATGAGAGGATTTAATGATTAGAGTTAGATTTAAAAAATAAATATGTTTATTGCTTTTAAGATTCGATTTACTTAAGATTGAAAATGCTGCATTAATATTACGATTATATGAGAGAATCCAGTCCATTGTAATTTATTTCTAAAAATATAAGAAAGTGATGTAAACTTTGTACAAGTACTGCATTATAATAGGCGTATAAATTAATTCGGTGTCTTTTTTAAAGAAAATAAATGTTTACGGAAAAATGGAACAGATTTCAATCTTCAAAATTTTTCCTATTTTTTGGTATGTCTGCTCAATCTGTCGGGTAACTGACGAATCTCTTATCGAAAAAAGATGGCTGTTTGAGTCAATGAAGTCATAATACATTTTCGGAACTCTTCCACTGTTTTAGCACGTTTTGCACCTTAAACTTCAGAACACCTTCCCCCAAAGTTGATAAAATCATTCTCGCGCCTTCAGCAGTATTTTTTTAACTGGAAAGCGAAGAGTATGCAATGCCTGTATGCTGCTTTTTGAACACCATCGTGCTCACTACTCTCATGTCAGGTGAGGAGGACGATAGAGAAGATATATAGACTTTTAAAATGTTAACGATTAGGTTGGTACAAAAATAATTGCGGTTTTTGTTTTTTGAATTCTAACCTTGGTGTAAATTCCATCTAGATATTATATTTTTCTATATAAATCTCAGAACTATAATCATAAATTATCTTATAAGTTAATACACATCTAAATAAGTAATACATATTAGATTGGTAGGAAAAAAATTGCGGTTTTTTGTTTTTTGAATTCTAACCTTACTTTTTCAATGAAAGTGTCATTTTATAGTGTTCATGTTAATATCATTTTAGAGTGTATTTTTCTGTCTATATTTTGGTAACATCGACTTTAGTTTTATTCTTAATTTTGCTTCAAATGAGGCTATTGAATTAAAGACGGAAAAGAAACAAATAAGAGAAATTTTTTTATGAGTTCAAAAGGGGTGGTAAATCAGCAGAAACTGCTCGTAAACTAAATGATGCTTTTGTTATGGGTACTGTTAAGGAATGAACAATACAGTGGTGCTTCCAAAATTTGGTGCTAGGAACGAGATGTTTGAAAATAAAGAAGGTCTCAGGCGACCTTCTTCAGTTCATAATGACCAACTGAAAGCGTTAATTGAATCAGAACCACGCACAACAATTTGAGAGCTTGCAAAAAAGTTAGGTGTTAGTCCTCCAACAGTTCTTGTCTACTTGAAACAGCTTGAAAAATCGAAAAAGAGAAAATTGTATACGAATTTGGAGGTCATAAACCCTAATTATTTTTGCATCAACCTAATAAAATATTGTTACAAAATTTCAAGATAATTTCAAATATGATTCAATTTGATTTTTGTAATAGTGCTTTTACCGAGTACAAAGAGGTAAATTAAGTATAATTTGCGATTTCTTACATAAAAATCTTTTTATTTTATCAAAATGTCATAATCCTAGATGAAATGTTATTATTAATATTTTTACCAAATGCAAAAAGGCAAGTTAGATATAATTTGCAATATTTTAAATGAATAGATTTCTGTTTAATCAAAATGTTATAATCCTAGATCAAATGTTATAGTTACAATAGTTGACAGTTCGTTACATTTAGAGAAAAGTAACCATTCTGTTTAGCGAGAAATGCTACTAATTTAATTTATAAAAAATATTAATATAATCTGTAGTTCAGTTGTGATATATCACGCAGTTTGATGATTCCGTAAAATAGATTTTTTAAAGTTAAATAGAAATATAACAGTATCACATTGGATTTAAATTTGTTCTGTAATGAACTTATAGATTCTATCCATAGATGTATACAAAGTGTCCAGAAAAATCTACATGTGCTTCAATTGTTAACAAATTCTATGTTTATTTTCATAAATTCAATTTTATACTTTTATAATGAAGAAAAAATACTAGAAAAATGTGCATTAACAAAGTTCTCTAATATTTTCCATTCTCATCCAGCTATTGCTAACATTTTCTAGAAATTGAAGTACATTCATCACCTAAAACCGAGGCCACACATGCGGCTATTCGCCGAATGCTGTTCGCCTAGTGTTGTTCGCCGATTGATAATAAACTGCCCTGATGTGCATATCTGCATTGAATAAAACGCCTAAAGTGTAGACGGCGTATATCTTTTATAATATGCAGATGCTTGTTCCTTTTGATTCGTGACAAAAGACAGATACTAGATGGGAACAGCGATTACCGAGCATTCGTTTAAGCGTTCATATTCATAGATCAATTCACACATTCGGCGTTCGGCTAAATTTTGCTCGGTGTTGGGCGAATAACCGAATGTGTGGCCCCGGTTTGACATATCTATTGATACACATTCGATTTTAAAGTTCACTGCAATTGAACGATAAACGTTTATTTAATACATAAACATTATTTAGAGGTATCGTCTTAAATAAAAATTCAATTGAATTCAATCTGGAGAACAGGGAGAGAACTCAACACTGCTTCTTAGTCTAGATTATTTATTTGTATATTTCATCCAGATAAGCCCTAATATCACAATGAAAATGATGAAAGAGTTGCATTAAAAAGTATAGTTCAATTAAACCTGAAGGTGATAACTTTCACCACATTGTAATCCTCAATAACATAAGGATTCTAGATCACCTAGTACGAACAATTATGATGATTATTGTACCATTCAACTCGAATACTGACAGATCACTCCAAACGATCTTATTGGTAAACAAATGGTACTACACAGATTTTATTAAATACAACTCACAAAAGTCAATCCTCCGATCAGGATTCAGGGTCTACACTAATCTTGAATTGTAGCTTTTCCATCTTGTATCCTTTTAAACTTTATCTAACTGGATGTAGGAATTGCCGTTTCACAAGCAGCTTGTCGGACAGATTTTCTCGATGTTTGTTGAAAAAGTTCAGCACATTTTATGATATCATGGGGGTCGTGAATCTATAAGTTGTTTCAGATTGTTGCCTGTGTATATTTTGCGAGTGCCATCTGCTTTAATCTTATTACAAATAGCTAAATTGTGAGACGCGTTAGTGATTCAGTGTGATATTCACTCTTAAAAGGAGTTTCCGGTCTAGAACTTTTAAACAATCGATTATTTTTTTATTTTTCGATTCATTAATATTTCAAGAATAGGCACTTCGAAGAACATTTTGAAATTCGAAAAATTTCCTAAGTTATTTGTGTTTAAGTAGCGGCCGACACATATAAGATTTTACTCATGTAAAACTTTAAATGTGTTTTTCTCAGAATGTCATTTTTCAAAATGATTGGACAAATATCTCAATAAATAATCGATCAATTCACGCGATCTCTTTTTTAAATCGAAGAAAAAATATTTTTCTAGACAGTAGACGTTTAATATTTTGAAATATTTTAATTTTCCAATTTTTAAGGCGTCAAATACAAAAAAAAGGAAAAATATGCATTTCAAATTTGAAATGGCATAATTTCATCAAAAAATTTTTTTCTTAATGTTTGGAGGTTCATTGCCTTAAAAAATTTGTATTCCTTAAGAATAAATTCGATTTTTATGTTTCAAATCAACATTTGAGCAGAGAGACGTCCAAGCGTCGAAAATTATTTTTGAGAGGTTTTCTATGGAAACTAACCCGACGCCATTCTGTTTTTTTAAAAAATTAGTAACCACAAATTAATTTGTAATCTCAAATAGATGTTCAATAAAATGTTGAAAACTCAATAAAATTACCTTTTTTCTTTTCTTTAGAAAAAATACTTAAAAAATATCCGTTTTCGGGCAGTCTAGACTGAAAATTTCCTTTAAACTATCTCTGGATTTACAATTAGATACCATTTTAACTTATCTTCCTGCTGTTCAAATGTCAGTGTAGTACTTTGCATTATTATCTTGTGTGTAAACTTTGCATTATCAACCAACTAGTAACTGAAAACCAGAACAGTTTCCTGAGTTACGAGTTAGTGTTTTATATTTTTTGGATGCCCTGTATATATATATATATATATATATATATATATATACATATAAATATATATATATATATATAAATATATATATATATATATATATATAAATATATAAATATAAATATATATATATATATATATGTATATATATATATATATATATATATATATATATATATATATATGTACATATATATATATATATATAAATATATATATATATATATATATATATATAAATATATAAATATATATATATATATATATATATATATATATATTATACAGTTGGACAATTTTAAAAAGATTTATTAAACTGAAATGAAACAAAAATTGAAATAATTTCATTGGATTCCTTCATTTTTTTATAGATATATTTGTTATATATTTTTAATACCTTGAATAATACTTATATATTGAACAGCTTCGAGTCGAAAAAAAGAAATTCGTTTCATCAATAAGAAACTGTCATGATTCTATATGACATTCAGTAATAAATTTCACATAATAAAGAGTGTACAAAGTTTTGAAACCGATGACAAGTTAAAGTGATTAATAATAACTGAAGTGTAGATTATAGAAATATAGATTAACATTGTTACAGTGTGAAAAAGACATTATCATTCTATGGTATAAACATATTTTTATAAGTTGACTGCATTATCCATCTGCATTATTTGTCCAGATTCAATCTTTAATTTTTTAAAAATGTAATATCGACATGCATCGATTAACAAATTGCATTGACTAAAAGATTGATAAAGTAAAAAAAATGTGTGTGTGAGGACACCCACGGTTGAAGCGAATCTGTAATTGTCAATTGAGAAGTGGATCAATTACGACAATTCCAAGCGCTGAAAGTAATGGGTTATTCCCGGCCAACCATCAACACCAGCGGCGAAGCCAAATATCCATGGATCCAAGCTCATACTTTGTATTTGGTGGGATCGTAAGGGTGTGATCTACTATGAGCTGCTCGATCTGAATGAAACCATCACTGGGGATCGCTACCGACTACAATTGATGCGCTTGACCCGTGCATTGAAGGAAAAAACGACCGAAATACTTTAAAAGACACTACAAAGTGATTTTGCAGCACGACAATGCTCGTCCGCACGTCGCAAAACCGGTCAAAACACACTTGGAAACGCTCAAATGGGAAGTTCTACCCCACCCGCCTTATTCTCCAGATATTGCTCCTTCTGATTACCACTTGTTTCGATTGACGAGTCATGGTCTGTCTGGGCAGAAGCTCACTTCTTATGAAGATTGCAAAAAATGGGTCGATTCGTGAATTTCATCTAAAGACGAGGCATTCTTCCGACGTGGTATTCGTCTCCTGCCCGAAAGATGGGAAAAAGTAGTGGGTAACGATGGACAATACTTTGAATGATATGTTTTTTCAATTTCATTTAAAATAAACGATCTTTTTTCATGGAAAAAACGCTACGAATTAATTGCAACACTATATATATATATATATATATATATATATATATATATACATATATATATATATACATATATATATATATATACATATATATATATACATATATATATATATATATATATATATATATATATATAATATGCATCTATGTAGATAAATTATTTGATCCGTAAAAAATAACAATTTGTGCAAAGAATCGTCTACATATGTCCATGACTTATCGCCTCGCGGGAAAGTTACATCGACGTCACATCGAACCAAGATGATCGTAGATCGCTTCTCGCGTGACTGCGCACGATCACCGATGGTCACAGCCGATAATTCCAGACGTGTCGATGTCTGTCATCAAAATGCATCGTTCCCGGTGACCGTGGGTGTCCGTAAACGAACCCGAACCGCACAGATGTCATATCTGGGCTGCGGCGGCGGCAATTGAGTCAGCGGACACGGTACAACACACGTTCCATATACGAAATGGATATAAAATGCTGCGGTGCAGCAGCTGACCTCGTACCAAAACTTCAGGCGAGGCGCGAGACCTCCGATTTACGATGAATTGATTGTAGATGATTTGTGTAAAAATAGACGTGGAATATTTAGCCCAAATGAAGTCTATGTTTTGATTTCTGTCTACGAACGGTTCAGTTGCGACAACTTTACATGCTTGTTAATTGTTTTTGTCTTTCTTTCTTTCTTTCTTTCTATGCGAATATTTGATTAGATCATCGCTTATTTGATTGAATAAAAAGCCTTCATGAATAAGAATGATTATTATTTGTTAGATGATTTATTTCATTTATAATCAGAAATAGATGAAGGAAAAGTATATGTTGTTATGAACTTTGTAAAAAATCATTTGATTGACTTTCGATTTTGAAATTAATTAATATGTAATTTATTTTATAAAATATTGCATTGCATATCTCTTTCATTAAAATGAATCTGTCACTTTTTTATATAAATATTTCCACAGAAAGTAATTATTTGTGAAGTTATAGTAATTTATAAATAGAAAAAACTAACTTTGTTAATCGCTTATATAAATTGAATGCTCGTGACAGAGATTTAATAAAAAAATATTTATAATCAAAATTTCAAATACGACAATAGTTTAATATGCACTTATAATAAATTGTAGCTACAAGTTCAGATATCACAATAGTTCGTGTGTTTTGATTTTCAGCCGTTTGTATAATAATTTACTTAATTTTGTTTTATTAGGGTGTAACGTATGAAATTGCGAAATTTGTAGATGAGAATTAAAAGGCAATATTTTTAATAAAACAAAATGTATTTAATCAAAATAAGCACAATCAGCTTCAATGGTCTTTTGCCGACAAGAAATTAGACTGTTTATTCCATTATTATAAAAATCGACATTTTCAGAGCTTATAAAGTCTTCGAATCCTTGAATCATTTCTGTTTGGTTTCGGATTTTTTTATTTTTTAAATAACATTCCAAGTGGCGAAAGAGATGATAGTCTTTCGGTGAAAGATCTGGTGAATGAAGGATGTGGTAAAATTTCATAATTTAATGAATTTAATTTGGAAATTGTGATTCGAGATGTGTGTGGTCGAGCATTGTCTTGCAGTAGTATTGGCCCATATCTATTGGTCAGCACTGGCTGTTTTGTTTTTAATTTTCCATTCATATTGTTGATTTCACGACAATATGAATCAGCCGTAATTGCTTCGCCTGGTATTAAAAAAGAATAATTGATTATTCCTTTATTTGTCCACCACACAGTAACCATATACTTTATTGTGTAATGACGGCTTGGGTGCATGTCTGGAGCTTCATTTGCATTGAACCATTGTCCAGATCTTTTTCTGTTATCATACAGAACCCACTTTTCATCGCAAGTAATGATTCGATTTAAAAATGGCGTTTTATCATTTCGAATCATCAATGAAGAACTCACCTCTAAGCGTCTCAGTTTCTGACCATCTGTCAATTCGTGCGGCACCCATTTACCCATTTTTTTCTTCTTTCCTATTGCAGCGAGATGACGAGAAACAGTCATAACACTAACATTTAAATCACATGCGAGAGCTCGAACTGTTGTATCTGGATTTGCTTCCACCACGGCTTTCAAATGTTCTTCGTTCATAATGGTTTTGGGCCTTCTTCGAGGCCCATTGTCGAGATTCATATTACCGGAACGAAATTTTTTTGAACCATAATTGAATTGTTCTTTGGCCTACGACCCTTCTCCGAAAGCATCATTGATGTTTCTACCTGCTACCGCTGCATTGTGTCCCAACTTGAAGTCATATAAAAAAAGTAGTTGCGAATCTTTTGTGGACACCGTCCTGTTAAATTGATTTATTAAAGTATAATTTTTTATTGTATTATATATTCCCTGTGCCTTCTATTATTTTTCTTCAACCTTGGGAAATTCTTTTAATAATTTTATATCCTAATCTTAAAAATAAATTTCTAACAAATTTAGATGATAAAATAGGTATAAATCATATTAACCCTAAAAATCTTGATACTATATAAAACCCTAAAGAATTTAATTTTCAAGATAATTTAAATTTTGATAATTCATAACCTATTCATATCCCAATTAATCTAACTAATAGAGCTATTAACTTTATTAATAAAGGTAAAATAATTACTCTCGGAGAAGGAAAAATTAATCATCTTAATATTTTTCCACCTATAATAGCTAAAAATAATAAACCTAATATACCCTTCAATATATATATCATACCGTCTTTAACTCATAAAAATGCTCTTATTTGCTTCTTTTCCATCTTAAATTCAATAGTCAAATTTGAACCAAAGTTAATAATAAAAACTAATAAAAAAGTCGATGTTACCAAAATACAAACCGAAAAATGCACTTTCAAATCATATTAACACGAACACGATGAAATAACACTTTCATTGAAGAAATTAAGGTTGGATGTCAAACAAAAACCGAAATTATTTTCCTACCAACCTAATATAAATATGTATTAGTGAACAATGAAGCAAATCAATTTAATATTTATACATGTCAAAACAAGACGAAAAGCTGGTTATAATTTTAGAAATTTCTTGTGTTTTAAATGTTATTTTATATCTATATTACAAAATATTCACTTTACGTTAATTTAATAAATAAGATTTATTTTATTTTTTATATGTTTAAATTAAAATTAAAATTGAGTAATATGGATATAAAGTATCATTTAAAAGACAAGAAATATCTAAAATTATAACCAGCTTTTCGTCTTATTTTGACATGTATAAATATTGAATAAATATAATAAGTTTTATAATAAATAAGATTTATATTAGTTCTTCCCACGTGAGCTTAAACTGATTCAGCATTTAATTTTTTATTCGATTCTTTGTTTCTCAACTTTTGTAATCTTTTTGTAATCTCTTCGTACTTATGAACTTATTTTTAATAAAATAAATATAAATCTTAGTTCACTTCCCACTTAGATTTAATATGACAGATGATGATTAAGTTACCTTATAATACTATTTTATATTTATTTCCTTTTAAAAGTGACACAAATGATGATAGCAACAAAGATATTTTTAATATGTAGCTTTTCAACATTTTCAATTATTCAGTACTTAATTTTTTTATAATTTTGTTTAACCAACACTTAAATTATTGATTATATTAGAAGTAAATTTAATTATTTATCTTTAATTTTAATCAGTCATAATCCTGCTCAAAATTAAAATACTGGCTTGAGGTTTTACAATTTTGAAGTGCCAAGCTTAACATTTAAAAACACTATATACGAGGGTAGTTTGATAAATATGGTAAAAAAACAGGTTAAGCACCGTTTTTTTTTTAGAAAAAACAATTTAATTTCACAATATGGTCTCTATTGAGGGGTATACACTTGGTCCAGTGAGTTTTCAATTTTTTCATCCCGTCGAAAAAGTAGCTTTTCTCAAAATCTGCAAAATACGCATTGACGGCAACGATAACATTTTTATTTGACGAGAGTTTCTTCCCACCAAACCAAATTTTCAAGTTTGGGGAGAGGAAGAAGTCACATGGAGCGTAGTCCGGAGAATAGGGTGAATGAGGAATCAATTCAAAACCTAATTCGTGCAATTTTGCCATTGCGACGGTCGATTTGTGGGATGGCGCTTTGTCCTGGTGAAAGAATACATTTTGTGCACCAATTTTGACATTTTTTGTTTCAGCTCTTCTTTCAAATTGTCCAATAATGTTGTATAATAGGCTCCTGTTATCATTTTTCCCTTCGTTAAGTAGCTAATTAGGATGACTCGTCGATAATAAAAAAAACAGTAGCCATCACCTTCCCAGCCGATAAAAAGGTATTCACCTTCTTTGGCGCAATTTCACTAGTCGTTGTCCTCTACTTTGACCGCTACTTCAGCTCAGGTGTATAGTGGTGGATCCATGTTTCATCTATGTTGACGAATTGATGCAAAAAGGCCTGCGGATTGCGATTAAACGGGTTGAAATATCCTTTTGTGTGCGTTTTTGGTTGACAGTCAAAAATCGAGGCTCCCATCACACACACAAGTTTTTTCATGTGCAATTTTTCGTGCACGATATTGTGCACTCGTTCAGTTGAGATACCCATAGTCTCATCAATCACGCGCATTTTCACTCAGCGGTCTTCCATGACGATATCAGGGATTTTTTCAACGATATCCTTCATGGCGGCCTCAACTGGGTATCCCTACAAGTTTCATCTTCAGTACATGTTCGGCTACGTTTAAACTCATTTATCCAGAAATAAACAGTCTTCCACGCTGATACAGTGTCCCCATGAACTTCATCCAACTTCGCTTTGATCTCGGCGGCCGTCCTCTTTCTCGAATAAAAATGTTTTATCACTGCACGGAACTCGTTTATTCACATTTTTGCGGCAACTGCTACAATTTTCGCTTCAAATATCTGTAGAACGTGAGCAACTCGTTGCTTTTAACTGAAATTTCACTTATGCTTGTTTGAAAAATGATACTTGTGATAGCCGTGACGTTATCAAATGAATAGTGGCGTCATCTCATAAAAATTTTCTAAACTTATCAAACGGCTCCATTACATGTATATCATTATCAGCAGCAGTAGTCTCTGTCAATCCACTAATGAATAAATACCTCTTCCATGATTTCCCATTGATATCCGTATAGCCGTCACTTTACCAAATGAATAGTGCCGCTATCTGATTTTCCAAAGTTATCAAACGACCCTAGTATCTTGGCCAAATAGATGATATAACCTTACAAAACTGTAATGAAAAGGATGGAGTCTAAAAAGCATCATACGAGATTAATCATTGCATACTTTTCGCATTTCTGTTGAAAAAAATGCTACCGAAGCAACGGTATTGATTTATTCAGCCTTGTGGAAGGTTTTATGACACATGAAATATGCAAAAAATGGTAAAACAATGGAATAGGTCCGAAAATGTATTACGAATTCATCGACTCAAAACTACCATCTTTTTAGATAAGGAATTCGTCAGTTACCCGTCAGATGGAGCAAAGTTATACAAAATAATGAACGATATTTTGATGATTCAAATGCATTCAGTTTTTTCTATAAATATTTACTTTTTATAAAAAAGGCACCGAATTAATTCGTGCAGCTAATAAATTCTTTCTTTTCAAATTTTGTGTACACTCATTATATTCGTATTAATTTCTTTTTTTCTATATTACTCGATGACTTTTATAACTCGTCGGATACCTGTCTGAGAATGATGATGGTACATTAACTTTAGATGATTCATAAATCTGTATAACGGTCTGAGCACAGCAGGTGATTTTTTCAACAATCAGTGAAACGTTGTTAGTGATACAGGACCATATTTGCAACTGTCAGAACGATGAGTCCAGACTGAAGACATGATTTTGTGCAATGTACAGTTATACGCCTAGTTGCGTTTATAAAGCAGAAAATATTTAGTTACAAATTATTAAGACATAAATAATAAAAACAAAACCTTTTAATATTTTATTTATCTTACAGACTAAAATATTAAAATATTTTATTTAAAATTATAAGATACATTTTTGGTTCATTAAAATGGATCGAATCTAATTGAACAAATTTGTCTTTCGAGTTTATTGGTATATAATAAAATATAATATTTTATATTCAAAAAAACCTCAAATGTTTGGCGTAATAAGAAACTTTTAAAACCGCTATCCCGTATTTTTATTATAAGTGAATATATTTTTTCTACTGGAATTTTTGTGTAAATCAAATATTT